>NNCF01126402.1:1525097-1554987 GCA_002313205.1 Laupala kohalensis | reverse complement strand
CGTCTCCCATTTTCATTCGACGTAACATGTTTAATCTGTTACCTAGCGGTGAGGTTCACCGCAATCTAAGAGATTTCTATGTTTGTGAACCAGAAATGGAAAATACTACCCAAATAAAGTACTTCCTAAGGGAGTCGCCTCAGATGAGGAGTTTAGTCTCTGCGAGGCCACCTCAGAGGTCTTTGGGTTTCACAAGTTGAATGAAAATGGTAGACGGGCACGGGTAGCGAACGGGATGGTGCAGTCGGTAGGCGCATGAGCGCGCAAAGCTCAATTCCCGGGTTCGATTTCCGGTCCCGTCTTCCATTTTTATTCGACGTAACATGTTTAATTTCATCTTTGTATTTAGAAATTTGTTAATTTCAGACGGGTTTTTTAGTGCGTATGGTCGAGATATTCGGCGAGTCCCACACACGGGGAAGAGTCACTACGGCTCTTCTCTATGGTGCGAAACTGCATTTTTCCCTACTTGCATGGGCTCTAAAGACCTCGATGTTGGCGAGCCTAAAGCCCCACAAAAAATAATAATTGGGAATTAAGATTGTCAACGTGACAATACTATTTGAGGTTGTCTTGAATAATATTTGGGCTCTAAAGACCTAAGAATTTTTTATTCGTAACAGTTTTTAATTGTGTTCCGTTTAAAGAAAGAGAAACGTGGGGTAAAGATTTTGTATTACTATTGTGAAATGACATAAACACTGTTTTGTCCGTGTTTACAATAGGACGATTTGCATGGAACCAAGTCGCAAGATTATACAAAACGTTTTGACCATTGGCGTGTTTACATAGTAAATTAGTGTCATCAGCAAAAAGAACCATTTTGCAATCTGATGTGGATGATGACATATCGTTTACATACAATAAAAAGAGTATAGGGCCGAGAATTGAACCTTGGGGTACTCCGCAAGTAAGTGGCTTTGTTTCTGAAAGACATCGCTGAAGTATTTTATTTTTAGTATAGGATATTTCTACCTGTTGATATCTATCTTTTAAATAAGAAATTAGCCATTGATGTGGAAGTCTACGAATGCCTAAAGAATGCAATTTGGAAAGGAGATTTCCGTGATCGATGACATCGAATGCATTGGATAAGTCAAGAAAGGCAACCTCAGGATTTTCTCCATGGTCAAGAGATGTGGTAACATCGTTCAAGAAGGAAAATACCGTGTTGATCGTCAGAGAGAATGTTATTTTTTGATAAAAAATCTAGAAGACGCTTATAGTATAATTTTTCTAGGATTTTTGAGAAAGTGGGTAGTGAGATATTGGTCGGTAATTTCCAATATTAAGTTTGTTTCCTTTCTTGTGTAAAGGTTTCACTTTAGCTCTCTTAAATATGTTGGGAAACACCCCTTCCGATAAAGAACTATTAAAAATATTTATGAGTGGACTTAATATAGCGTGGGACGAAAATTTAACAATAATCTCAGGTAATTCATCTACGCCTGTTGATAATTTGTTTTTTAATGAGCTGATGATTCCCATGATTTCAGTGGCGTTAATTTCGGAAGTGAACATAGAATTGGATACGTGGGTGGATATAATTGGAGGACATTAATTTGGGTATACTGAGTTCGTTATTTTACCAACTTCTGAGAAGTAAGAATTAAACAAACTTGCGATGTTTTGAGGATTTGATACGATTTTGCCATCGTTTAGTAAAGAAACATTTTCTTCGCGATTTTCAGAATTTGACTTATAATTGTTAACAATATTCCACATGGCTTTCATCCGGTTGTTCGATTTTAGTATATTCCTGTTGTTTTCCATAACTTTAGCTGCATAGACTACTTTTCGAATAATAGTCTTATATTTACGAAAATAATTATGGAATTCGGGTGGTTGGTTATAGCGTTTTGAAAGATAATATAAACGGCGTTTGTTTTTTGAAGAAATCCTTATCCCTTGGGTGATCCATCTATTGTATTTCTTTGTGTTAATTAACTTGCGTTTTATGGGAAAGCTAGAGTTGTAATGTTTTAGGAATATTGAGATAAATTCATTGAATTTGTCGTCGGTGTTTTGGCAATTGTAAACATCTTTCCATGTTTCTTCACGCACATAATTTATAAATATGTATTTATTTGTGTCATTAAACTCTCTTGTAAATTTGTAAAGGATTTTAAGTGGTTTTAGTTTATTATTAATTGTCAATACTTGAGCAAGGTGATCACTGTATCCGGCGATAAACACTTCAGAGAGACGAGTTTCCATTGTTGACTATAATTTGATCTAGCAATGTTTGAGATGAGCCGGAGAGGCGAGTTGGGTCGTTTATCGCAGTAATAAGGTTGAAGGAGTCGATAAGATTCTTGAATCGATTAACTTGTGAATGTGCAGAGTCGGATGTACTCAAGAAATCGATATTGAAATCACCACATATAACGATAGATTTAGTAGATTTATGTGTGATATGTTTTAAAACAATTTTGAAGTTCTTAAAAAATATGTCAAGATCTGATTGAGGAGGTCTATAAATACACAAAATATAGAAAATACATTTACTTTAGTCAGCTAATCAGTTTGTCTCTTGTTGTTGGTTTGATAATTTTCAGTTAATGCTCACACAATTCCTGATGAGACAGATTATAACAGTTTTAAGTGTACTCACAAAGTTCTCCGGGTTCCACGTTGCTGTTCACAATTCAAAGTTTATGGAAGTAAGAAATTATGGGCTACTGTTAAATTACCAACCATTCTTCATATATACTTTGTTCCATTACAGAGTTCCATGTACTGAAGCTAATGACAAATATAAAAGTTACACTTAATTCATCACACACTTGTTCGTACAGAAGCGCGGTAAAATATTCAAAAGCTTTTGTGGTCGAAAAGCAGTTAGTAAGTCTAACACTCGTATTTGGTCGCGATCAAATATTGAAACTCGCGACATGACTCGTATGGAGTGACGGGACAAAAGAGAGTTTGCTAGCACAGGTCATCTCGGAGTGATGCTTCTCTCTAATAAAAACAAGTGACGTTTTTCTCCGGTTACCAATTATGTCCGGATTGGTGGGTTGCACTATTTTCGTCACTTGTTTTTTTGGGCTTGTTGAAAGCACATTGTTATCAGCACTTTTCCTTTGTCTTGTTCTAGAAGAAATTTGTACCATCGAGACTAATAAGTTCATTTGTTTCCTTCTAGAATGGTTAATCAAAAGAATATTAATAGAAAGTTAATAGCATGTAGCATAACCGCTACAATTATATACGTGAACCAGATTGAGTATATAAGAAAATTATCCATATGATGATTACGTATTTGACTTAGGGATAAGAGGATAAGACGTCGTCCAGCAACGGCATACACTGCGCCGGTCAATAATGAATAAATGATGGTATAATTTAATTCGATTCGTATAATTCAAAAATTATAATATATTTGCTTCCATTAAGCCTTAACATGGAGGTTGGAGACTCCTATTTCTGTGTTTCTTTCAATAATTGGTCAATATTGTAATAATTGCATATTAATATCTTTTTGTAAATCATGGAAGAATTCTAATATAAATCTAACGAAAAAAAACATTTGTTAATAATTGCACATAACCGAGTACGGGCGAGACCCTTGGGGGCTGCGCTTGGAGAAAGGATGGCTGAGGTCGATCAATAGGTTTTAGAGGGAGGGTCGACCCTCACATGAGCCAGCGCTGGGACATGACCAAAAGTTTATGGCAGTGAGCTGCAAGTATTTTTCTTAAAAGGTTTTCAGCTATTCGGAAAAATGATATTAAATGGACTCAGTTTTAATAAGGTGATCGATTGAAGAAATCTGTAATACGTGTAATTTTACGATGGTTATTAGCATACATTTTTGGGGGAAATATCAATGGGAAGTTTTGAAGAATTGTATTTTTTGGGGAAGTGTTAATGGGAATTTGTGAAGTGTTGTAATGTACTTATGTGTTGATGGTGAATGATTAAACCAATATTTATCGATGTTGTGTTTCTTTTAAGAAAATATTAACTCACTATTTCACGACAGTAAAAGGGCCGAACACCGACCCTCCTTTATTTCTTTAGGGAAAAATTGATATTCCTGAGTAAGCTTGGTGAGTGGGTTAGGTAAGTTACTACATGGTTACCATTCTTTATTTACTCCCCATAAATTATATTACAATAGTCGCTCCAGCGTGAGACTTGGCAACCCTTCCTAAATTTATATTACAATATGTAGTTTAGTATATTATACATCTTTGTCATTATAATTATTCAATGTCGGCGCTGCATAAATTTCATTTTAATTTGAAAGGGAGAAAATACACTTCTAAGGGGGTGAGATGGGGGTTGGATTGTTTTATATCTGTATCCCTCCATAATACTGGAGTAATTTCGTCCAAACGTAATTCACAGATGACTGACTATCTGGCAGCAAGCACTGTGGGGGTGAGCCATCCCTGGCACCGCTCGAGAGGGAGTGGGAGGGTGAGATGTAAAATGTTTCGAAAATCCAATATTAGATTCGAAACCATAGTTTTCGTTGCCGTTGAGATGGATGAGGATGTTATCGATACTTTGTAGGTTCACAATCAGTCCACATTTGAGACAATATACCCCTAACACCCTTGAGATAGAGGTTGGAAATGTGAGGCACGTAAAATAATAAAAAGAAAGATCGGTTTTGGTGTTGAATAAACCACTTTTTGGGATCGCTGAAGTTGAGTGACACTCTCAGTGCAACATACATCCTATATCACCCCTATAAGCAATGAACACCCTTTGTGTTGGGGGTGTGAAGGGAATGAAAATAATCGAAAATGATCGATATAACTGTTGAGATCGTAGTTTTCAGAGCGTATGAAATTAGCGTAATATTCTCAAAGATATCAAAGTTCTAAATGAACCTACTTACATCCCTAGCACCCCTTGGGAAGGTGATGCCGCGTAAAAATTATCTAATATTACAGATACCAGTAACGAGTTCAGTTTTTGGCGTCGTCGAGTTGATAGTGACATCCTGATATCGTTTAAGTCAAAATTCAGTCTCCATGGAAAAAAGAAACCCCAAGCTGAGTGCCGCGTGGAAATAGGTTTATATGTAACAAAATTGAAAACTAATTAAGAAATATTTTTAAAAATGCATAGGATCCATAGTTTTCAGGGTTGCTGAGATGTTTCATTGTTCTATCAATGTCGTTAGCAAACCGCTAACGTTAATGGATAACATTCTCAGTGGATGCCAATGAGGATATGAGAAAAAATACAATTGGAGTCATATTACAGATTTCAAGGGAGCAAAGCTGTGGGTACCAGCAAATAATAAAATACAATGCAGAATTGCGTACAAAATTATGCACACAAACACTTATTTTGCATATACCTCTTCCGTGTACCTTACACTTGGAGAAGATATAGGATTACGTTCATGCAGGTGAAAATGGCGACGAGCCGGGAAACGAACCCGGGACTCTTATATTGATCGTAGGGGTGTTAACCACTACACCACCCGTTCGTCTTCCTCAACTGCACACCATTTACCCAGACCGAAACCCCGGAAGACATGAGACACGTCCCCACACAGGAGATAAGTGAACAGGTGGCATATAATGCTGTGTGAACTTAACTACCGGTTTCAAACGTACTTTAGATCTTGGAGGTAATTGTCGGGAAAGATCTCCGGATTGCTTCGCAAGGCTCAGCGTGTAGGCTTGCTTCGCAGTAAGATTTCCTCCTCTCCAAAATAAAATGCTTTAAAGGGTTCAATTAGAACGAGGTTTAATCTACCGCCGTAATGTTGAACAATGTACGACACCAGACGGCGGGACCAGGCGTAGAAAGTTCAGTTCGGAATTGTTCGTGTAACTCACTACTGATTTCTGGCGAGTCGGTGGTCGGAGATGTCGTGTTGATTCTTGGAATTCTAGAATCGTCAGCGTAATAATAACCTGGAGTTATTCCGTGGAGCTGGGGCTTGGTGTTGAGGTAATCAGACGGTGATTTGACCTCGACCAAGTTCAGTGCGTCGACTCTAGTAATCTGAGATTCTTGTTTGAAGTAATCGGGCGAAGATGTAGCGATCTGTTCGCGGCCGATGCGTAGACTGAAGTAAGTTGAATTCTAGTTTAACATAATCGGTCGGCGATGTGACGAGCGATCTGTTCACGGCCGATTCATAGACAGAAGTAATCAAAAGTTCGTTGCTACGGGTAGGGGCGTAACACTATATCGAGGTTCGTCTATTGAGAGATAAACGAAGGTTTCTGGTTGCACGCGGCACGCATTATAAATAATGCTAGGATTCTTTGGCTTTGTACGTTGACTCTCTTGTACAAAGAGTGATGTCATCGTGGAAACCAGTTAACAACATGGCGCATCGTCGTAGTCGTCGGCTTCATGTATGTAATGTGTTACATGGGGGAGATTCATCAATACGTATCAAGTATGTATAAAGTATATGTAGGAAATGTGTTCCTACAAAATGGTGTACAATTTTGGAAGGCGAAGGGCTGTGTTATGTTAACAACCCTCCGATCAATGCAGGAGTCCCAGGTTCGATTCCGGCTCAACGCCATGTTCACCTGCCCGAACGATATTGGACACTTATTTTCAAAGAAAAAATATTTGTACATTGTTCCTACAAAATATTAATTTGAATTAAGCGTAATTAATTTATGTATTGCCAAAAAATATTAACACTTACCGTCACAAAATTAATCATGCGATCTTTCGTTGTAAATTTTATTTGACTATCGTCATCAGATTTTTTTAATAGTTCATAATAAAAGTTGGTAAGTAATTTATAACATTTTAACCATATTTTAGGTTGCATAGTTTTGCCTCATATGCAAAAACTGAATTCGATAACCCTATTACTTTTTTAAGACCATAAACACACAAATATAATATCTGGACATTTTAGAATGATATTATTATAGTAAGACACTTATTGAAAAATGTATTACTACAGCTTTGCTAAATTTCTCAGTAAAGAGAATGATACGCGTTATGCAGCTACGTTTGACGAATTGTGTATCTTGAAAAGCAGTTACATTAAAATTAGAGTTCTTAAATATTTCCTTAAATAATTAATGAATAATTTGTTAAACAAATGCATAAAATTTTATTCTAGTCTATATTTTTAGTTGAATGAACTTCATGTGGATAAAATATCCACAATCTTATTACTCAATCATAGGTAATAAATATCCTAACAAATCTTTTTTTTAAACATATCAGTCTGATACCATGCATGATTATATTTGGTATAACAAAACTAAAAGACGGTCGGTTACACAAAGCTCTATTGGTGAAGGGTGAAAAATCAGTTTGGAAACTAATTACTCTCAAATACATTACGGATCGTCTTCAAAAGTAAAATAAAAATTATTTTTGACGAAAATGATAAAAAAAAGTACGAGAGGATCCTAATTTTAGAATATATAAATCATCACGGAAAAATCTATCACTCTTAAACCATCAACTTTGGAACATGCGAGCAATTGTCAGATATTTTCTCCATAGCGAATAATGGTGTTATGTTGCGCTAATACGGGTGAAAATAGTGAATTATTAGTTTGCAGATACTTATTGTTTGCACTGGAAATACCTCTATAGCGAAAAATAAGTGAATACTAGCTACAGATATAATCCTATAAGGATTTGAGTCAATTATTGAATTACTAAAATATTTCCATCATTGATTCCAATATTGGTCATTCCTTTTATATTTCATTTCGAAAAGAATTAATTGGAGCGTGTTTTTTGTTTTATTATGTACGCAGCCATACGCTAAATAATAATAATAATTGGAGTGTATGAGGAATAATACTCGTCGCAATGAACTATTATGGTTACTATGTATTGTTATTGTGTATTGTTCGATGGGTTGTGTTCATTGCTAGGAAATGGTAATACCACTTCTTCACAATGCTCATCACACATAGCATTAGAGCAAGCGCTAATTGAAAATCAGAGGATAGCCATCAATCTCAAACGATGGAGAAAGATGAAACAATCTACGATTAATACAAACAAACATTCTACGATTAATACTTTTTAATATATATAGACTTGAACGCTGCGATGCAACTGCAGTACTGAGAAGAAATTTTGAACGACGCTTACGAACAATGCTTCTAACTAGAGAGACTTCATCGAATATGAAATAAACTGCCAGGTACGTGTCTTAATACCATTGGTGCCATTCATAATTTTTTTTGTTCTTACCTACTTAGAAACGGTGTCGCCACAAAATCCGAAAGACCCAAAATCCGACAGCGACAAAACCCGAAAAGACAAGTAGAAGACCCTTCCGGTTTATCTCCGGTAAGGAGGGGGAGGGGTGAAGTAATTAGTCTGGCCCAGCTGTTATATTCATTTCCTATTCAGAACTCCCAGTACAAGTTTCTAAAAAAACCATTAATCTCTCATATTTAAGTGACGTATCATTCTTCTCGTCGAAGTTACACGAGTAAAATAAAACTCGAATCACATTTCTACGATGCTTAGTTACCGATATAATCGACAAGTTACTGGGACTATCTTGGGTACTCCCGACAATGTTAACTCTTCATTCGTGTTCCACGCGTTTTATTTGCTTATAAGAAAACATTCAATAGATTCTTGACTATTAATTTTTGCAAATTTTTCAAGAAAATTTTCCATCAAAAGCCTTAATACTGAATGGTTTTCCAGCAGTATTTCAGCAGAAAAATTTGATACAATGAACTCTAAATTTCTGTTCACTTCTAATTATAACCGAAAGAAATATAACTCCACAGCGTAGACGGCAGTACAATTCATTAACTACTTTAACATTCAGGATACTCTCAATAACTTTCCGAGAGTTTTTCTCTCGATACAAAAATAAGATACATTATCCCTGCTAAGAGATTTCATTGCGAGCATAACATAAATAATGACGACATCCTTTGTTTTAAGATTTTAAGATTTAAATTAATAGATTTACTTGTCGTATAACCATTCAAATCCTCCCACCATCATTAGTTTCATGTCAGTTAAGGGCTTAAGTTGAAATGAGGTATCTTAACTCGGCGTCAAACGCTGTAGCACTTAGTAGACTGATGTTTTGTCCCAGAATACAAGAGCGTTTTTATACATTTCTTCCCAGCGTTCGTCTACTTAAGAATGGTAATTCTACATTAAGAGGAGGTTTAACATTTCGGGAACGTGACGTCGTAGGACTGCGATTCAAATTTTGGGTTGTTCGTCAATTCTCACAGGAGTATAATGAGCGGTCACTTAATAATGTATGACTATTAGCTAATTTGACAGCAATATAAACGAACTTTGACTGGGGAATAAAGGAAAAAATTGACCACAACAGATAAGGAAAGGCGGTACTATCCACCTGAGTATCTACACCAGTGTAATTAATTTCTTTGCTGCTTTTGTGTTTTGAATGGTAACTCAACCTTAAAAAGGAGAGATGCTATCTAGGGAACGGGACGTCCTAGAAGTGTGATTCAAATTGTGTTTTATTCCTCTATCTCATACGAGAAAAACGAGTCGTCACTTAATAATGTAAGATTAATGGTTCGTTATATAGCAATATGTACTAGGACTTAGAACTTGGGTATTAAGGGAAAAAAATGACCACAACTGATAAGGAAAGGTGGGACCACCTGTTAGTGCCCCTTCGGAGGATATTTTCCTCGATTCAGGTAAAGGGATTTGGGATTTTGTCACACATTTGGTCGCTTTGGGTAATGCCGCTTTCGGTTTTTGTCACAGATCCCTTAGAAATTACCCCTATTTAATCGGAGTCCACAGGTCCTTAAACTCGACATATCCTCAGGTTAAAGGATAATTTCACGATTAAACTCGACACTTCCTTAAGGATTAGGACTACGCAGATCTACCTCTGCCTGTCGCGTGAATCGCGTCACTGGGACCGGTGGGCAGCCATTTCAATAATGTCATAAGTTGACTTTAACACTATTTTTTTTATTTATAAAAATTGTTGTTGTTCAAGAATTATTGAAATCTATGATAAAATGATGAAAAATGATTCCAAACACAACCCTACAGGCATCAAATACATATTTTATATCTAGTCCAAGTAATTAGATGAAAGGATTTTATTGTCAGTATATTTTTCATTTTTCGCATATAACATGAAAACAAAGCATTTTTAGAACAAAACATTCATGTACCGAAATAATGTACATTAAATTTCCAACAAATTATGTTCTGATTAGTTTTGTCGCTTGACGAACGGAAAAGGCTCAGGAGCGCGTTGAAATTGACAAAAACTACAAAAATTGAACTCCAAACTTTTAGAGATAATGTCCTTATACGAAAATGAAATACATTTACAAATTGTGTTTTCAAGGATTCTGTTTGTCTGACAATCTGTTTATCCTGTCCTGCACGTGGAAGTTTAGTACACATCTATGTAATAGTTAATATGTACATTTTTCCGTGCATCATATAGGGTAGTTCTGATTTTTTGATACGTTCTATATGGTCAAATGCTGCTGATGAACCTAAATTATTGCCCTCGACCGTCTTCCGAAAGTACCAGAAATATACAAAAAGAAATTAGTGAATTTTCAAAATTTTTCAGTTTTCTTGATTTTTAACATCGAAACAAATTATTATTTTTTAAATAATAAGCTATGTTATTTTTTACAGTTCTGGAACTTTGCAACAGTTAAAGACCAGAATTTTGGACCATATTAGGATCACATAGCCTGAAGTTTCGTTTTTCTTCTCCCTCCTTGTTTCCTGGTTATTATTTTAAATTAATATTATCGAGCGGCTGCTAAAAAAATTAATTTTGTAAAACTCATTTTTCTGCATCAGTAGTCGACCGTCTCGAAAATGAATGAACCAGTGGTCATGATGGTTGGACCTCAAAGCAGTGACAATTTTATTTACTCTTATCAATTGTTTATTTCAACATGAATGAATTCTTTATAATATTAGAGAAACCTCATACATATTTTATACAAAATAATTGAAACATTTTGCGCTAACACACGCTCATAACAACAATAATTCATCCATAGATGCTGCAATTCATGAGAAAACAAAATCATATCTAAGCTTTCTTAGCTGTTACCTCCTTCATTTCTGATATTCAGACCAAATACCAAATCTGCTGTTTCATAGATGTCTTATTTTTTCATTCCTATCTTAAACTGTATAAAACGCTCTTTCCTTGACTTAGAATTAAATATTGTCTCAAAACAAATCCGGAACCAAAAAGTTTTCCAATGCGTAATTATGTGGTTTTAAAACCCGATGTGTCGAGAACTGGTGCGCTATCAAAGACTGATACATTTACTGTAGTACGATAAACTAAATATATTATTTTCCTATCAATAATATATGTTTTATAAATGCATCGATAAAATTACGAGTGGAAATTACGTACCTGTTTCTCGAAAT
Organism: Laupala kohalensis; assembly: GCA_002313205.1. Lineage (NCBI taxonomy): Eukaryota > Metazoa > Arthropoda > Insecta > Orthoptera > Trigonidiidae > Laupala > Laupala kohalensis. Next base: position 1,543,629 of record NNCF01126402.1, on the reverse strand, counting down.
CAGGGAATCTCAAAACGGATATTTCCGTCAAAATTTCGCGATCGAATGTTTTCCACGATACTTTGTATTTAGTACAAAAATGAGAAAAGACAGAAGCTTAAAATCCAGAAGTATCATAAATACATAGTGTTTGGGTTCATTTTTATTGGCGCGTGGAATTAAAAAAAAATGAATACAAATAAAACCACTCAATTAATAGCACTTCAAATATCTCTGCAGTAGTTACTCACGAAATCCATTCAGCAGGTCGGTCGGTTAGCATGAGGGTGGGTGTTGGGGTGGCAAGCTATTAGGGCAGGTACAAAGTGTCGAGTTTAATGGTACCCAAAATTTTTAATCCCTTATCCGACTATGACCATGAGGATGTGTCGAGTTTAAGAACTCCGGTCCACAGGTACCTTCGATTAATTAATTCGATTTCTATATTATATAATTCTTGTCATAATTCAACAGCAGAATGCTTTTTTCCCTTCATATATTATGGAATATCTCTAAGCAAAGATAGTTTTCCAATTTGGCTCGAACTTTACAAGTAGGCTTTAAGACTATTGTTTTTTAAAAGACTTATTCATTTAAAAAATAATACATAATTTGAATTTAATATGTAATACTGAATAATATACAAAAATATAATTGATGTGATCTATGATTACCTAATATTAAATATAAGAATTCGAGAGAATGAAATTAACAATATAGTTACAACGGCTGTCCCGTATACTCGACTCACTTGTGCACATCTCACTTTACTTCACTTTCTCTTGTTTCTGAATCACTGAATCTATTGTATCACGTATTATCTACATTAATTTCACTAATTCTTACTTCCATTTTTCTCACAGCTACACTACCACACTCTTTCAGAACTTTAAAATAGATTTTAAGCTCGTTATCTTTCCCACAATCGATAGGCATCAAATTCGAATTGCGCACTTTTCAACTCACACACTATTCAACTTACAAATGATTCAGCTTTTCTACCTGCTGGTGGTTAGTCCGCAGTGGGCGTTAGTCCGCAGGGTCGGACAAGGAAAAAGTTTACAGACTACCGTCGCCGTCAACGTGTGGCCCTTCTAAAGAGTTATTTCGCTAGACATGCAACACCATATTTATCTTTCCTTCACCGTAGTAATAGTTAATATACGAAAATAAATATATTTACAAATATACACGGTATATTGCTGATTATCAAATAAAAACATATTTTAAAATATTTTGATTTTTCTTTGGCAAGAAACCCTCATCCTTCCTTGATTCAAAAAAAAATGTAAACCTGAAAATAATTGTTCTAAATATTAACTTATTTCTGGCTTTGGATATTCCAAATACCATTTTCTGCAACATAAAATGGTGCCAGGAAAAACTAAACCAGAAGACATTTGTTCACCACGAGTTGAAAATATAAATTCTATGACAATCCCCGCCCTTTAGAAATTTCGAAAAACTTGTTGGTTTTTAGCCATATTTTGCTACACAAGAGCAACAACCCGTCAAGAAGTTCATGGCTCTATTACTTATTCTCTATGTTGAAGTCAATCGATGTTACAACGGTGTAGTACGTACAGAAATTACGAAAATCTAAAGTCAAAGACGTCCTCAAATTCTTATCTTTTAAATTACTTTCTCTCATAAAACGAATTAAGTCCTTCCAGTATAAAAACAAAATTACGTAATATATCCATCTTTACCCATTTCATAGTTAAACCAAAATTCAATAGTTCAAATGTTACACATACTCCAAAAACAATAGGAACTTTTTCAAAAACAATATGAAAGAGTAAGTAAAAATGAAACATAAGAAAAAGTCTGTTAGATTTATATTATGATTTTCACCACTTTAAGAAAATGTAATCTTCAAATCCATTCCCTTTTCTGCGCAAAATTACTACGTGCTTCAAAAATACCAAAGAAAGATAAAAAGGGAACTCTCTCACAATCTAAAACTACAAGAACAAAATGGGGTAAATAGATTTACATAGAAATATTATATTGTAGAATTGGCTCGTCAGGAAACAACCCCCGCCTTTTGGGCCAATTCTTCAATTTGGCACAACAGGGTGAATGTAAAGACAGAACTCTCTCGTAACGTAAAGTATGCAATGAGTGAGAGTATGAGCTTATGTCATTGTAGTTGTAGGAACATTAAAGCATTTAATTCCTTCTAATACCGTATCAACTTTAAAACCTTTCGATTTTTACATTTACACAGTATCCCCATTTCACTAGTGTATTTTGTTAGATGTGCCGTAAAAGGCCGATGCTAGTTGATGAAAACGTCATAAAACTCAGAAAAAACTCACACTATTATATTTATTTATAACGCCTAGTGTAAAAAATCATATTAAGTACAAGTAACTTGTCAATTTTGATGTGTTTATAAGGGTTCTGGTGGATGGGGAGGACTGCGCAGTCCTTTGTCTGCTACTCCAACGCGTCCCGGTCCACGTCCTCGTCCTCCTGTAGAAATTCGTTGCCGTCTTCATTGTATTCGTTGAAGGGAAGCCACGACCCGTCAGCGAACACTGTGATTCTTTGCGCGTTTTGAAGTCGAGGTGAATCTAAAACATCATGAAGATAGATTCCAACTGGAGACTCTTCAGCATATGGGGCTATAAAAATTAACTGACATTTTATATATTATTATACTGGATAAACTCTTTGTATCAGCCATGCATCAACTCTAATTGTAATCATACATTACTTCATTTACAAAATTATCACATCAATGTGTGTAAAAACAAGGAGAGTTAAAAACAATACATTATACAAATGATTACTACGCAAGAAAACCTAATAAAATTTTTACTGTTTACTTTTTACAAACTGTAGAAGGTGATATTTTTTTAGAGTTATTTTTTTAAGAGATAATTTGTAATCAGTTTGAACATATTCATTTTGTGTTGTCAATTCTTTTCCCTTTCTTCCAAATCATCTCCCATTTCCTTTTATTGACACTCCAAACATATAAAATGAGTTGTTTTTTTAAATTTCTCCGCTTTTCCCACAAACAAGAATATGCCCAACACAATGTCTCTTACGGTTGACTCTTAAGTATGTTACTTTCTCCAGAAGGTTCGCATTTTCGTATTACAAGTCGAAATTTACCATTACCTATTTTAGGTCGTGTAAGTGCCGCAATGACTTTTTGTCACTTTCAAGTTCTTCCTTTTCCTTTTGCTGTTTTCTCCTTATATTTCTTGTCTGCTCTTGCTTTTTCTTATCAAACCGCTTTTTTTCTTAGGAGATTAAACATTTTTAAGTATATAGATAGGTATAACCATTTACAAGCAATTCTACCAAACCTAAAAAGTTACCTACGAAAAAAATAATACGTAAAACTGATTAGAATATAATTAAAAAATGTAAATGGGAAAAAATGCAAGTTAATTAAGAAACACACACAAATTTTACAACCGCATTATGAAATCCTAATAGCAAATAACAATTACCTTGACCTCAGAAAACGTGGGGTTAATGTAAACATGAAACTGTGAGATCTACAAAAAAACCAAGAAGATAATAGTGATGATATTCTGCCACCTTAATTCATTCCAGACAATAATATTATACAAACATAACACACATTTCACTAATTTACATATGGTAGAGCAATAACCGCTGAGTAGTAACTTATAATTTTGATCTTCTTGGTAACTCAATTTTCCAAAGTTTGTTTAGCTCAACTGTTTAGTTCAAAAGCACAGAATTTTTATATTTTATCCATGGAGTCTGAAACTAGTTTTGACCATCTTTTCATTTCTCTGACTTCCACAGAGATTCTGATTGCTTAGATCAGTTGTTTACATTTACCCCTTGTTTCCAATTATCCTGCCTGTCCCTACTTTGCCTAGTCTGGCTGACTTTTAATTTTCTAGAGTTTTCTTTAAAAAGTGGAATATTCAATTAAAAAAAAAACATTACTGAAATAGAACTGTACTCCTTGAAGGTCTTAAATGACCCCTTCCGATAAGGTGGTTCGTATTCTACTTTTGGTATCACAAGGGAAGTTGAATTTTCGTATTTCAAATTTCCATATTTAACGGTACGCATTACAAAATCATAAGATCGCCAGGCTTTCCGTGCAATGGAACTGATGTGACGAGAACTCGTGTCAGAATTATTCCCAAATATTTACACATTTTTTCTGGAACTCTGTAGGATGTATATACCAGTGGTAACTTTCTCGAATAAAATCTCCTTGGATGTTATTTTACCTTGACTCGAAAAATTACTTCCAATTTTCCCCTTTGAGAATGTTATGTAGATTTTCTTTATACACATCAAACGCATTTGTTTACGAATGTCTGTATTAATATGCCTGCATACGTATTTTACACATAGAGTACCGAACAAAAAACACTGTAATGAGACCATATCTCAACTTTTTCCCAAACTACCTGTATTTCATGTAATGGTAATGTTTCTTCGAAGAAAAAATGTTCATGGTAATGAGCTACTTTCGAAGAAAACAACAACATAAATACAAGTAAAACTCGCATTACCCAATTGGATGATATAGTCCGTCTATCCATTACTTGTCCATTCGTCCCAAGAAACATTGTCCTTCTATCCCACACACTCACAGCCCTCCTCCGCGTTCACAAAGAATGAGCTTGCATCACGCCATTCGTATCCTCATTAACTTAATATTGATTTTCACTCCGTAATCATCTGCAACTACCTGCAATATTAAAAGAGATACGTGTAACATATTTTTAGCTTATTATGATACCATTCCTATTTATTTAAAATATTATATAACACTCATGATAAAACTTTAATAAGGCTAGATGACTTACATTGACATTAGTATTGTTGTGACGAGTTTGATATTTAGTATGGTGTTTAATTAATGCTTTTACGAATAGTAACTTTTCATCTCTCATGCAAATGCCCTAAAATAAATGTTATGTTTTCTCAAATAATTAATCATATGATACAACATTAAAATTATCATATTCGCTATTCGTTTGTTAAGAAGATGCAGACAAATTACATGTTTCATAACGTTGTCTACATATGGTTGTCTTTTTTTTTTTGGTGGGGGCTTTAAGGCTCATCGACATCAAAGGTCATTGGAGCCCTAAAAGTTTATACAGGTAGCGAAAATGCAGTTACGTACTAGGGAGAGCCAACATGACTCTCCCCGCGTGTGGGGCTCGCCGACCCCCACACTCAACCATACCCACTAAAAACCCTCCTGATTTACAACATACCAAAAAATATCTCAAAACATACATCAAAACATTGAGGACAAAATAGAAGGGGGGACAAAAATGAGTCAAATGAAAGATACCCTAGCCCTAATAGCGACGGGATCGAAAAGAACAAGAGGTGACCAAGGAAGGTCAGAAAAGAGAAAGGAAGGAGTCTAACACAAGTAAGAGGAAGTAATGCCAGACTCAGCTCGGGGTCCCAAACACGTACTTACTAGATATAAGTCCCCTGGGGGGGGGGTACAAATGATTGTAATCTACAAGTGTAATATCACACAACAAGACCTTATGCGGTGTGAGTATTTTTTGGTAGAAGCGGGATCCACATAAATACCACAATCCCTATGGTAGTTTTCGTCGCTGCCACCAGCCCAGTTTCCCAGGCAATCAAACACGTGTAATAACAATAAATAATGATTTATTACAAATTAACTAGAAATCTGAATTTACAACAGAGACAAACTCCCAAAATCATTAATACATCTAATAATCTGTTATAACACAAGTAATGCTGTCAGAGAGCATTAGTTACACTTTGTTAAATATAGTTGACAACTAAATTGTAAAAACCCTCAGTTTATCTGATCCTTCGAAAATATAAGTTGTTTCCCCCAACAACTAACTGATACAAGTTACGACCCTCGCAACTAGTAATGACTTCATTAAGACTACCGCAGCAGCCTAACAAACATCTGGTCTCCGTTACCTAGTCTAGCCCGGACACTTCTCCCGTGCCGGCGGACCTCTACTTCGCCGTAAAAAGTCCCTGAGGATCTTGACTCCTCCCAATATATACAGTAGCAGAAGTCACGTGATCAGCAAATAACCACGCCTTCGACACCACCATGCAAGTACTCTTTTTGGTTCACCCCTTCGGCTTCTAGGAACGCAGAGACGACAAACCGCCATGGGCGTCCGTCATAAAATTCTGCTTTTTTGAGGTACACCGAAATTCCAGTGGACCGCGCATGGGTCAACGCCGCAGGTATCCGAAAACAATTGTATCTTACTTAGAAGTGAAAGGTATATGTTCAAACAATACCTCAATAACTGAAGAGGCTTAGAGTGGGTCCCAAGTTCGTCGCTATTCCGTCTTAGCGCCGACCGGCCACTTTCTGTAAGTTTCTTAACAGCATCCGGCTTGTGAAATGCAAAGAAATATTAATATTTCACAAATTGGTAGAATGTCTTGGCGCCTACGTTGCAACAAGTAATTTGATCTACTTAAAAGAAATGAAACAGGAAATAAGGTTATTTAATATCATTTGCGCACAATAAAAAAGAGGATAGGGCCTAAAATTGAACATTGAGGAACACCGTAAGTTAGTGGATTTGTTTCAGAGAGATAATGATGGAATACTTTATTTTCAACATGGATAATTTTGACTTGCTGATGCCTATCCATTAGGTAGGACGTTAGCCATGGATGTGCCAATCCTGGAATGCCGTATGAATGCAGCTTTGAGAGAAGAATTTCGTGATCGATTACATCGAATACTTTCGATAAATCAAGAGAAATACCATGAGGATTATCTCCGTGGTTAAGAGAAACGGTTACATCATTTTTTTAATATGGCGCTGTTAGTAAAAAGGGATTTCCTGAAACCGTGCTGTTCGTTTGAAAGAATATAATTATGACATAAGAATAAATGTCGCTTATAGAAGAATTTTTTCAAGGACTTTTGAGAAGTTGGCAATAAGGATATGGATCGACAGTTTCTTGTGTAATGGTTTCACTTTAGCGTTCTTAAATACGTCAGGTTCTGACAAGGTGGTTTGAAAAATATTTTCTCGAGATCTATATCTGAAATCCACTATCGAGTCCATCAGTGTATCCTCTTAAACACATAATGGAGTATGAGCACAGTCTTGAACCTCTTTAATAGAAATATTCAAGTAATTAAATGAGTGAGAATGAGAATAACATAGGAGCAAATGTTGATTCAATGTTCAATTTTTGTACGGTTTCCATGATCCAAGTAAAATTTCGCAATTTGTTTCCATAGTTCAAGTAAAAATTGAACAATTTGAAATGCACAATGTAAATGAATCTCTTTAAGCTATAATTTTCTTAATTTAATCTAGTTCTATTTAATTGTAGTTCCTTAATTTTATTTGAAAAATAATAAATTTTTGTGGCAATGTCCGTTACACCAAAACAAATAAAAGTTTATATATTGAAGTTGCTCAGTATAAAAACAAAACTCTCCCAAAGTAAGGTTCGAGAGATCACATTAACACAGTCTGCCAATATCTTTGTATGCCTAACAGTAAAAAAGAAATTGTTACAAGTAATGGTTGCAAACAATTTATTAAGTGTTCTGCCAGTGGGCCTGTAACATCACACCTCAAACCCTGATGCGATGTTAGTATTTCTTTGGTAGAAGCGGGATCCACATAAATACCAAAATCTCTATGGTAGTTTTTGTCGCTGCCACCAGCTCGGTTTCCCGAGCAATCAAACACACGTGTAATAACAATAAATAATGATTTATTACAAATTAACTAGAAATCTGAATTTACAACAGAGACAAACTCCCAAAATCATTAATACATCTAATAATCTGTTATAACACAAGTAATGCTGTCAGAGAGCATTAGTTACACTTTGTTAAATATAGTTGACAACTAAATTGTAAAAACCCTCAGTTTATCTGATCCTTCGAAAATATAAGTTGTTTCCCCCAACAACTAACTGATACAAGTTACGACCCTCGCAACTAGTAATGACTTCATTAAGACTACCGCAGCAGCCTAACAAACATCTGGTCTCCGTTACCTAGTCTAGCCCGGACACTTCTCCCGTGCCGGCGGACTTCTACTTCGCCGTAAAAAGTCCCTGAGGATCTTGACTCCTCCCAATATATACAGTAGCAGAAGTCACGTGATCCGCAAATAACCATGCCTTCGCCACCACACCTTGCAAATATTCTTCTTGTCCATCCCTTTGTATTCTAAGATCGCAGTCTGCGCCGCGAAGACGAGCCACCTTCGGTCCCGGTTTAGCGCACCTGTTTCACAGTCTCATTGTTCTATTTCCGGCGACGCACTTCACTCATTATTTCGTAAAATTCTTCTTTTCTTTAGATACACCTAAATTCCAGTGAACCGCGCATGGGTCAACGCCGCAAGCCGCATCTCCGAAATCAACTGTACCTTCTTTAAAAGTGAAAGATGTTCGTTCAAACAGGTAAAAAAGCCTATTCTGAGGAAAAGAATTTCATAACACGTAAGTGACAAAATACTGAAGAAAGTAAGTAAATTAATAAATTCTCAAAAAAACTGTTACAAATTGCTTATGACTACGTGGAGTAAATAAATAATTTACTCTCCGGAACCAAGGAAGCAATGGACCAAATTGCACCCAAGATTTCTAAGGCAGAAGAGGATTTAAAATTTCAGGATAATCCTAAGATAAGAACAAAATGTTAGCTGTGTATTATAATATCAACAAATAGTATTTTATGAAACACAAAAAAGATGTTCATAAGTATGTATTATTCTTGAACTATAGATTATTATGAACTATAGATATATATTGTTCATAAATTGAAACGATTAAAATAACTTGTGAATGTATGTGATCCTGAAAGTAGTAAAACAATCAAAATAGAAAAAAAATCTTGTAATGAATGTTCATGAAGTAAAGTTTTATTTGATGAGTAACATCCCTGTTTATCGATTGAAATTTTTTGAACTGAAACCATAGTATATTTTACGAATAGGTAACGCATTTCACAATGAGAACTAGATCTAAATTAAATTTAAACCAAGATAAGTTATAAATTATAAATATAGATCATAAAACTTTTTAAGGTAAGTAAAGATTACATTAGTTTAAATAAATAAACTTTATTGTCAAAAAATCAGTTACAAATTGCGTATGACCACGTGGAGGACAATCAACTAATTTAGTTCCCAATTTCAAAGTACCAAAAGAAGATGTAAAACAACCAGAAAATTTCTTAAAGATGAAATGTAATTTCTTACATATGAAAGACCAGTAAAATTTCTGAAAGATAAAATGCACAATAAAATATGTAATTGGTTTAAAAGTACCATCATTTTACGGAAGTCAATTTTAAACATGATCTTGTTCTTCATCTCTGTGATAATATAATTATCCTTTAACCTAAAACAAAACAAGAATTACATCATCTTTTATGTACAGATGTATTCACTAGCTATTTTTGAGTAAATCTTGTATAACAAACCTGAATTTATTAAATAACGTTAAAGGAGAAGTTATAATTATTTTATCTTTACAATGTAAAACAGAACTATGTCAACCGGAATTATAAGTTGCTTCCAATACTTCAGTCCACATGTTCTGACCTCACATGCTACACTACAAGTCTGTTCTGCTGCAGACGAAATTTTAGTAAAAAGTTGCGTGTTTTTAGAAAGATACTATGTTGGTAATATTGGAAGCATGGAATTGATCGAGGGAAACATCCAACGCGTGGAATAATATTACGGATCGGTGAACATCCATTATTATTTTATTCTTTAACATAACTATTTATGCAGTTAGAGAGATTCAAATTTAGTTATACAAGTAATTAATAGAAGTAACTGAGTAATAATTTTTTGCATGACTCCCCACTATTTTAAGAGGTGTGTTTTCTTTATTTCCTCAGTTTAAATGTTATACTTACTGGAGAATGGAGTAATAAAATGTGAATGGGATAATAAAAAGAACTAAACAAATTTTATGTCATGTAAAGAGAGGTCTTTAGCTTCCTCATTGATTTTTTCCGGGTTCGTAGACTCATTACCCCTGTTTCTTATATGTTTATTATACCAGTTATTGATATTTTCAGGTATTTTTACTATTACAACGTAAGGGAACAAGTTTTAAAATGCCACAATGTTAAATTTGCAGTTTGTGGTTTTTTAATGAAAACATAATAAAAATTTGTTTCATAATATTTTGGAACAATATTAGTGTTAAGTAGTAAGATAATGGCGCCATTGTTAGTGGCGAACCCAGGCGAGATTGAAGCCACCCTGGGTTAACTTTTTATCAACTACAACTCAAACTTAATTTTTTTTCGTTATATTAATGTGATATAACGACAATACACATAGCAGCGTATTTAAAATCAGTAATCAGTGTCACAACTGGAAACTTACATTTATGTATTAGGATCTACGTTGCTCAAAGAAAAGTCGGTAGCAAGAAAAGCAGACCAATACTGATCTGTTATTCAACTGTGTTCATTCCCAGTTATTCATAACAGTGCGTAAACGGAAAACAAATAATTTTATGATGCCACTGCGGTAAGTACCAAATAAGGTTCGTTAAAACAATAGTAAATAAAACTTAAGTAGTGATACAATATGTGAAAACAGGGTGTACATAATTTTGGAAGGCATGCACGAAAATTCTCATTGGAAGACCTGGCAATCCTGGATTAGAGCAATTAAAACAGCGCTAATTCTAAGCGCCGAATATTCTTTCTTAGTTCATCAATCAGTCTGTGAAGACCATGCTGTACTATCGTGAAATTAGTAGATTGTGTTTATAATGAGATGATTCGCATGCAATAAAGAAGATATTTTAAATGAAACCGATTAGAGTAATAAGTACAGTGTATTTCGTGAACCATTTGTCAATCTGATGTGTAGGATGACCTCAGAAATGTGAATGATGTGGAGGAACAGACACGTAGAAGAGAATATAAATTTTAACCCCGAAGAACTGCGGGAAGATGCGACTTGGTTTCTGAGAGGTATGGATAGAAAATTCAACCTTTTAATGTATATCTTAAAGTACGAAGTTTGTATTTGATTTACTAATTCGGAAAATGTCGCAACTATGAAATTTTGAAAGAGAAATTTCGTGATCCACTACATCTATTGCTCTAGACAAATCAAGAAAACTTCTCGAGTTTTATCTAAATGGTAAATTAAGGAGTTAACACGACTTTAGAAAGATTATATTGTTAGTGGAAAATGGGAGAACGGGAACATTTGAGAAAACTGCCAAACTTAACATTTTCAGAAAGAAAGTACCCACTAACAAAAGAGTCTTTTCTCAATATTTGGGACTACTTATGTGTGTGAGTCGATATACTCAACACTTAAGTTCATTAAATCAAAATAATAATCTGAACTGACGGATAAACATTTAAGTGGCTCATGCAAACAATTATCACCAATCAGATGTGCCAGATTTCAATTGGCTCACAGGAAAATTGAACATACGAAAAAACTCATCACAAAAGTAACATCTTATTTCTTTGAACAATAATGTTATGGGTAGAATAAAAAATTAATGTTTCTTAATAAAAAATGTGAATACAAACTTCGTGAGAACAATTTATTTCTGTACAATATGGCTCGCTCAAAACAGCTTCATAAATTTGTGGCTCTCGAAGCTAAGGACAATGACCATTATTTAGACAATTATTTCATGCTTCCCATATCGTTTTTAAACTTGTGCTAAGTTTTGGGAATGCCAGGAGCGCTGTGGTGATAATTTGATCTAATATGAGCAGGGGCGCACCCATGATTTATTTATGGGTGGGGTCCTTGGGGAATGTGAACATTTGTTCTATAGGATATAAATGAAAACAATGGGTTAAAAAACCTAAAGTCCTCTACAAACACGCGATCTAAAAGGTCAGTTGACGCAGAGGAGTGGAACATCAAAAATTTAGACAATTTAAATGTATATCGGAACTAGCTAATTACCCGGTTGTGTTGTGAGTTTTCTGAGACTCATCTACTTTTGTCCAGGAAAAAATTAAACCTATTTGTATTGTAAGATATTTTTATTTGTTTTTAAAAATCATGTACAGAATCCTAATTTTTCAAATTAACAATAATACAAATTTACATTATATTTAATACAAGTATACGCTACACCATCTCGCATGAGTCACGCCGGTCTAATTTTCATATCCTAGGCATGACGCGACTGCACCATTTCATTAAAGCTCTTGTAAAATCTTAACTATCCGTCTAAATTTTACGATTTACAGACTTTTTCTTATATTTTGTTAAATGCACAAAACAAATAATCCATTACATTTTGTGATGATTGATATTTTCCTTCCTAAATTACTCTCTTAAATTGAAATATTTTAACAATATTTTTAATACAGTTTTGACGATAATTTAGCTTAATTTTTGTAGGTAGACATATGCTATCGCGAAATTTTTTGTAGAACTCTTTGAGGCAAACAATATTGCCATTCACAGTTTTCACCCATTCCGAATCGTTTATCGTAAGCAAATATCTTTTTTCCGATTTTATCGACATCAATGTTCAATATCTATTTCCATCTTTCCCATGACACATTTAAAAAAATAAAAGTTAGGCTATGTTCACCCTGGACATCTAAACTATTCCCTTGCCAAATTTCACCACGATCGGTTCTGTAGTTGAGTCGTGATCAGGTAGCAAACAGTCACACGCTGTGGACACACTTTCGCGTAACGCATTTATTTATTATTACGGATATAAAGTGTATACACTTAAACATTTTGACAACTTTATGACGTACGTTATAGAAATATGAAAAGACAAGCTCTTCGAATTCTTTTCCACCTCTTACATTTTCTGTAATTAGAACACTGCTCGCAAATGATACTCAGCAGTGGGAAACATGGAAGTGGTTGCTGGACCTGTGTGAAAGAAGAATGCCTTCTTTCAATCATCGATGGCTCGCGACTCAAGTTGTTCGTCGTTACGAGGAACCGACCGAAATGTTCCGATGATGGTTCACATCGAGAAAACGCGCTTACAACTTGTAAGTCTAGAGAGGCACTCGATGAGGAAGCTGCGATTTATGTTTAAAAAATTCCGAAGGAATTCCGCAATATGTTGTTCGTTCAATCCGCCCCTTCAACCACTACATACGTCATTTGTGACAGTTGTTTCAAGATCGTGAAAGAAGACTCGAATTATCAGAGCAAAATTTTGACAAAAATAGATGTTGCATCCCGATAGTACAATCAGCCTCTTTATAAATTTATAAAGATTTATTTTTAATGAGCTGGTCGGTAATATTTTCAGAGTCTTTATAAAGTGCCGACCTCCGCCGCCAGTTAATAAAATGACCAGCTCATTTATCATCTGCGTAACATTTTCAGCCATTTTATAGAGAGGTTAAGTCTAGGTCACTACATAATCGAATAGGGAATTTTCGGCTACTCAATAAGATTTATTACATTCACTAGAATATGTTTAGAATACGGATAATAACTTTATTACATTAGTTTTTAAGAAAAACACATATAATGTTATATGTTAAAACTACAATCCAGGACTACAAGAATTTATAGCACTCTCTGCAATTTGAAAAACATGGTAAATTTCCAATACATATTTTTAAAAATCTCTACCAAAAATTTTATTAATTTTTTACGTTATCTAATAGACATGTGATGTCAATTTAAAACTGTACTTTTTTAACGTAAATAATGATCCAGTCGTTGTTCCAACGAAACCAAATCGTTTGCCAAGTTCATTGATTTGAATTTCTTCTTTTAAACCATTTCCAACAATTTCACGTTACCAACCCTTAGATAGTTAACTTGCTTTTATTTTTATCTTTTTAACCCAAGTTTCAATCAATTTTCTTTCTCTTCGAGGCGTTCGATATAATTCTGGAAGCCATGATAGTTTTTCTGGCTCTAATAAATAAATAATTCATATCCATTTATTAATCGTCTCCATTATTTCTCCGTTGTTCATACTCCGCTTCATTCATGAATACAGTTGATGGAATGAGTGCAATTTAGCTAATTTATGAAATGAGTGCAAGTATATAAAAAAATAGAAAAAAGTTATATAATTCAATTTGTATCTTCAATAGTTATGTACATGTTTAATATGTAGGATTTTATAACGTATTTATTATAATTTTCAAATACGAATCATCCTCTGTAAGTAATATTAAAAAATTCACAAAATACAGAAAAATATATTTTAATAATTAAAAAACAAATATACAGGAAACTACAGCCTAACAATAAGTATCTATCAGTAATTTGTCAACAGTTAATGTAATCATAGACTTAGTATTTATTTGTTAGCGAACAAGTCCATAAGAATAGAATTTCCAGTCAATGAAGGCTCAGGGAATCTCTACCGTAAAGCTGTACAATCTATTGAAATATTAATCTCTTTGCCCTCTTGTTTCATTAGTCATAAATAGAAGTTAAAAATTTCCATATTCAATGTCTGTTACTTTTCAGCATTCCAAAAAAATCGAATTATTAAAAAAATTGATTATTTAAAATTATTATTTAATATTATATAATTGTGGCTATTCTCAAAATAAAAAAATCACTTCGAATAAAACCTTAAAAGGAACACTGGGATGTCAAACGCCCCAAGGAGAAAGACAATTGGTTGGAACTTACGTATAAAAGGTAAATACAATAAAAACGAAACCACAGACCAAGAGTTAAGAAGATGCAATTGTTGTGAATTTTTTAAAAAAGAATAAAATTCTATCAATTAAAGTATCATAAGTGAATCACGTGTTTTTTCTTGATAAATAAGGCCAATATTATTAAATTGTTACCCTTATTCTAAATATATTCTAGTAAATATATTCTTACTGAGTAGCCGAAACTTTTCTACTCGAATATTTGGTGGCCTAATAAGTAGTCAATTTTATTAACTGGCGGCAAAGACCAGGTACTTTATAAAGACGCTGAAAATCTTCAGCCAGCAGAAAATAGAATAAATGTTTTATTCATTATCGACCGGTTCTTGATAAAGCACCAAGGCTCTTTATAAAGAGGCTGAATTTACTATCGGACTGCGACATATATTTATGACAGTGTTGCCAAATAATTTTTCTCGTGATTTCGTACAAAATACACCAACAAACAATATATATTAAATTGTTATTAGTTCTCAGTTTAGTTTTGAGTATATTAAAATAAATAGCTCTCTAAATTACCCGACCAGCTCCGTCGATTTTTTACACTCTTTACCCTCTAAAAATTGTGTAATTTTCAATGGTGGAACTTTTACTTTTTCTTTAACTCTAGCTGATTTTTTACTTACGAGCAATGTTTTTTCGCATTTTAAATAAAATATATTCTTTTATTTGAAAAATATAAAATACTTTTCCTGTAGGTCTTATTCAGACATTAAACAATTATATAAACTATGCTTATAGATAACATCGACACTTATTTTTGGTGAACCATTTCTCTGAATGTGTAACTTTAATTTCTTTAAGAATGATTGCAAAGGACATATTTTACGTTCATAAACCTGAACATTGAATCGCAGTTTTCCGACAGGAACGGGGCCTCGAAGATGAGTCCCAATAAGCGCCACTAGATGGCACGTAAGGTGACGCTTTTCCCTCAGCTGTCGATTCTGCAATGCTGCTTTTGTAGATAGTAGTTCATGTACAATTTCCTTATGTATCCAACATCCACTACAGTAGGGCGTTTTAAGAACCTTCATCTTCCAGTTTTGGTAAATTGTGAAGTGTCATTAAGTATATATTAAATTAACCTTCAGATATATATTGTTTTCACATACAGTAGAACTCCATTTTTCCGAACTACAAACATCCGGATCGCAAATTATCCGAATCGATGGGAGAAGAAAATGGTAGCACTTTTAACTTTTGTACACTGAACTATTGTTAGTTTTATTACTGTAATGAGCTAACTGTAACCAGCATAGACCTATCAAATTATTAAATTGCTTTTAACTCTATATTAAAGGTTCATTTTTTCCCCTCAACTACACGATTCCGCCTAAAAAAATACATTTTTGTAAGAAATCCAATTATCCGTATATTTGATTATCCAGACTGGTCCAGGTCCTAATTGATCCGGATAATTGGAGTTCTACTGTATTACGACATTACTTGGTATTTACTATTTAACTGAACTCGAATTTTTGCATACATGTTAGAGATATTCGCAAAAATATCTTAACAGAATTGGCCAGCAAGTTTACATAAGCTAAGAATACAATTGATGTTTCTTTTTTTTTTCATATTTCGTCAGACTAAAATTAATGTTCACTGACGATAGTAAAGTTATTGCACAAATGATTGCAAAATTACTCTCCGTGCGATCCTAGTCCAAGTCTTCACTAAAGTCTAGGATTTCCTTCTGCAATATTAATGGTGGTTGCCCTGAAATGATGTCAAGACATCTTAATTTGATGGTGAGGGGCATATTTGACGTTCAAAAACCTGTACCTTGACCTACAGTTTTACGATAGAAACGTTGCCTTGAATATATGTCCCAATAAGCACCGCTAGATGGCACGTAAGGCGTCACATTTCCCTCAGCTGTCAATTCTGCAGTGAGGAATTAATCGCATTGTGGAGTGGCGCGATCTGAAGAGAATGGACAAAAAAGGAATATGAGAAAGAAGGGACTGCTTAATGACTACGTTGAATATTGTGTTTACTAAATAAACCAACCCTTGTTTTATGAAACAATATTATATATTTTTAATAAAAATATTATTATTGTGGTTCCAAAAAAAAGATCAGTAAGTTATAACCGGAAGCTGAGGTACCTTTTGATGTAAGGAACGCGAGAAGGGAATCTCCGTTGCCTCCAGCGACGTTGTCCAAAGGGAACCCAGAGAAAGCAGCGAGAGTGTTCTTCGAGAGAAAGTCAAGTTTCGGGGCGCACCTGTCGGCAGAGTTTGGTTCTAACCTTTCCTATTGCATCCAATTAGCTAGGCGTTACGGCCAAAACGGTCCGAGGGATGAGAAATTGGGTGGGTGCCTTACCGTTTTGAGAAACAGCGTCCGCATGTAAGATTTCGCTACTTGTACTCTCACGTGCGAGGAAAGATCGGTCGACGATGGCACCATCTGTGACTCATCAGGTGCATTCGCTGAAGACATCTGACCAATTCCATCGCGTCTCAAGATCGTGTAAACTATTTTACTCATGAATTGACTTCCCTAACATCACTCAAGTGAAACAGTAGTGAGAAGTCGTCTTCCTTAAATTC
Organism: Laupala kohalensis; assembly: GCA_002313205.1. Lineage (NCBI taxonomy): Eukaryota > Metazoa > Arthropoda > Insecta > Orthoptera > Trigonidiidae > Laupala > Laupala kohalensis. The sequence continues at coordinate 1,526,445 of NNCF01126402.1, read as the reverse complement.
TTGAATATTTGATATGAAATTCTTGAAATAAATCCTTGATATTAGGACTTTGGAGGAATATTTACGACAATATTACGAAACGACATTAAAGAACTGAGAGTTCTTTTAACGCGTGCTAATTACACATTTACACAATTTGTTGTAAATTCTAACACGAATCACAAAACTGACAATTTTGGATATATCTTTCGTGCCATTATAAACGGAAAGTTACGCTTTCGTACATTGAGTGGTAATATACATAAGCAACTTGAAATTACCTGTGAATATGATCACATACAGAATTAGAAGTTATTTTACATTAATAGTTGAATTTTCCATACATCTGTAAAGTAAAGTGAGGTACAAGAAAGCTGAACTATGATGTCCAAATAGGAATATGTTCTACCTTGTGTTGTAAAAACTAAACGAAAGAAATCTCATCCCAATCCAATAAAGTAAAAAACAATCGTTTGATCAAGTTTTACGAATATAAATTAATGATGAGCAATATAAGTTTGTAAGAATTTGTTTATTTTTGATATGCTTACGTTATGTTAGTTTGCAATGTATATAAAAAGCATAATTACAATGCAGTAGTGAATGTTTGCAATTGAATTAGCAACACTTGATGAATTGAAAAACGCGACGTATCCCTTAAACGTAGTAAAAAAAATTGAATGGGATAATGATGTTGATCTCCATTTATACATTTAAGTGGTAGAAACAATAAAATTTTTTTTTATTGTTTTGCATCTAATTGCAATAAAATACTTCGATTACAATTGAAAACTTAGATTTTTTTATAAACTGTCATATTATGAGGCACTAGTTCACCGATGAAACTATTAGTCAGTTCATTCGATGAAAGAATTTTCAAGGCCACACTTTCTCTTAAGTCTATGCAAATATGTTAATCATGCTTAACGTGCAGAAATGATTTCCGGGTAGTAAAAAAGAAAACGTTCTGGATACAAAGCAAAATTTTGTACGTCTAAGAGTAGTTAAATAAGTACACAAGAGTTCATAAACTGAAAATAATTAAAACACTGAGAAAAAGTATAGAGAATACGTAACTTGAGGTGTGTTTTAACACAAAAATGGAGGTTTGGTATTTACTATTAATATTCTATATCCGTACGGAGAAAATTCTTGTAATGAATTCACAAATTTATCAACAAGAAATTCGTCCACAGAGATTACCCTCTTTTATGAAGTAACACTACGATAGATCTTTTGATATGTGTAAAGGAATTTATGATTGTGAAAATGAATTCTACTACTATTAACGTCCATTATATAATCTAATTAAATAAATAATTAAAAACTTACGACCTTTTATGGACGAATAATTCGTCTATAAAAGGTC
>NNCF01126402.1:1471362-1524908 GCA_002313205.1 Laupala kohalensis | reverse complement strand
ATATATAAGTTAAATAATTTATATTAGTTTGGTGTAATAAACTGTGCAATGACTGAAATTGGAGGCTAAAGAAAAGAAAACAACTTTCTTATTTACTATATTAAATTATCATTATTTGATACACGAAAATGAAGGTCACACCAAGTTAGAGATGAATAATCTGATTAAACAGAATATTAATATATCTTAAGAATCATTTGTCTCTGTAAAGGAAAGAAATATTTGATTGTTATATTGCCAATTTTTCATTATTTTACTTCACAAAGGAAGGTTTTTGTTCATGTGGAAATGAATAAATAATTTCTTACTTTAACCGAAATCTCATTCATTTCACTTTTGATTGTCTAATTTTTCATACCTACTCTCGCTTTCATACAGTAGTGGTCCTACATGAGACAAGTACATATTTGAATGTAGTGGGATGAAGTCTTGGTTAGTAATACAGTCATACAGCCCTGACGAAGTCAAAATAAGCTGTCGAAATGTTGGCGTTGTAAAATTGTGTAATTATTGACCAATTCTCAAGAAACTATACAATTATGTCTACTCTCCTGTAACAATTGTTTACTTCAGTTCGCGAACACAGGATCGATGTTTTGTAGTTCTGGGTGACTATTAATTCGTTTTCTACAATCTCACTACATTGTATCTTCATCTAAGAAGCGAAGTTATTGACGAAGAAAGAAGTTATTAACGTTTATTAAGTTTGTTTTGAAACAGCTTCATTTGATCGTACTTTAGAAGTTAAACCATTGAGTCAATTCTCCCATCAGATAATGTTTTGAGGAAGAAGAGATAGCGAGAAAGAACAATGCTCTTTGTTACGTAATAAAGAAAATAACAACAATATTTTATCACGTATTTTGTTGATAAAGTAAATAACATACAATTAATAACATGCTCTAATAAGTTAACCATAAGTAATAATTTGGCAAGACATATTTCTCGTGTATGTTATTTTCCTATAAATTATTCAATATATTTTATAAAGAGGCGGAGGGTAAGTTCCAATATTTAAAAAAAGAATTTTTGTAGTAAATAAAAAATCGTCTTCACTATATATAGACCGTCTGTGAGCATGTGAACCTAATCTACAGGAGCATCTGAGCTTCCTATGAGGAATTCTCCGTAAGGTGGAAGCGAGGCCGCAGCAAGTGCACAAGGAAGGGTGGACGGCGCGGCGTCTGCGGTGACGGCGTCGGCTTTCACCGGAAGCTGTGTCTACGAGATAGTGGGTGGGTGGCTTGTGAACCACGTCACAACTCTTCCCCGCCGCACGTACCTGCCTCGCATCATTTGCTAGGAACAATTACTTCCTCCCACGGGGATGATTCCCAATCGCACCAGAAACGCCCCCGCATTCTTTACTTGACTCTGCGATTCTTTACCATTGTGCATGATGGTGCCAGTCACTTATCCTGGTCTATTAACCTTGTCAAATGAGAATTAAGTATGGTTACGTTCTTTCCGCGATACTGATGAAAAAGTGGTTTTGTATAATTTGTTCCCTGGATTGACAATTCTCTTCAGTGGACAAAGTTGTAAAAAATCCTGCGACATGGTATTATTTTTTTAAATTATGTTTTTGCTCAAAGTTTAATATATTGAAATCACCAATTAAATAACGCGTTTGAGACTTACAAGAGGTTAACCGTTATTAAATTTTCTAACATATCAGTGCTGTTCCCACCCAAATTAGGTTTGGAAATGATTAGATTATTCACATTCTACTGTGAGGCAAAATTTTCTTCTTTCACGTTCCTTATCTTTATCTCGTTATAATTTTTATGTTTTGATGTGTATCAATGTGAAATTTTTTATGAAGTAATTCCCATTTATATTTTAGAATCTCTTGCAACGTGAGGTATCTGTACTGCCCCATACGCTCTTGGCAACCCCCTCCCCCCGCCACAGTGTCATGGGGTGAAACTTTCGTAAAAATCAAGAGAAAAGAAGACCACACTCTCTCGTAAACAGGACTTATATTGTCCTTTCTTCCTCGAAAACAACTCTTTACTCCATATATTCCACCCTCATTGAGGTGTAAGTTTTGAAAGTTCAGAGACTTATCAGAAGGATGCGCCTTTGTCTTACCTAGGGTTTTGTTACGTCAAGTGTTTCCCCACTCTAGACGTAATCACTTGTTATGTATTACCCCTTGAGATAATTCATCCCCTTTCAAAAATCTTGGGACTTTAAATATTTTATTGTTTGAACTGTGTCAACATGTATTTAATTTTACGTTGATTAGTGAATGTAATACATTCCATATAAATAATTCGGACTTCTATGTAACCATTCCTGTCGAGGTAGTATCCATCCCCGTCCAACCCGCCGTTGTGGGGGAGGAAATTTCATGCGATAAATGAGAATAATCTTAGTGCACTACTGTACCATTTTTTAAGTTTATCGCTCAAACAGTTTTCCTTTTTCGACCCAAACCCTCAGAAAGCGCTAATATTTACGCTCTCTTATTAATCCTTTATCCCTTGAGCAGATTGGGGTCGAATCGACACATACGGGACAAGAAAAGCACGTCTGTTGTTTAAGTATGTTGGCCTTGACGGGTAAATAGCTGCTACTAACAGAACGAACTCTAAGGATCGAAAACAATTCGGAACGTTATTGACCTTACGACACTCTTTCAATAGGCTCCGTTTATCCGGTAAGTATTCTCTTGCTGCCGCGCGGATGGAATTCTCCTTAGAATTCACCGAGGATTACAATTGTGTTTCTACCGAACTCTTCATGTCTGGGAGTGGTGGAAAAATATCGATAGTTTCACATTACTGTCGAATTTTCTATCTTATTGATTCCGTAGAGTAAAAAGAGATAAAAAACATAGCCAAACCAGGTCCCATCAAGTTTAATTACGGTTAAATTGATACCTACTTTTCATGTGTGTTACAAATTCCACTACTATTAACGTCTACTATTATTAATGTGGAACTAATTATACAATCAAAAATAAATGGTATTCCTCAATCATAAGGTCGTAAGTCTTCAATTATTTACTTACTTTTGATATGGTTTGCTTAGTGGGCATTCTTAATTACGATGTAATGATGTAATGATGCTCAATATGCACATGTACCTAATTTTGTACTTTGGAAAATCTATCAAGGTTTTAAAAACTGAAAATGGTGAATTATGATTTTGAATAGTAAACAAAAAATGTACGTAAGTATGAAATTTTACTAAAAATACAAGAACGGTAGAAAAATACAATGAAATAAATATTTAAATAAGATATTCAGCTCAGATATACAAATCACGAAATACACACAAAAGAAAATATCTGGAAGAAACTTATTCTTGTAACCATGCATTTTGGGTAATGAAAACTGGCATGTCGACATTCTTAGTTTTAATTTTTGAATTATGTTAAACAATTAAGGGGAAAAAGTATTTTGTAATATATTTCTGCCACTGAAGAGTTTTGGAAAACCAGTTGAAATCCCTTCCGCTCTACTACCCTAATAAGAAAAAGAAATTGTCATATTACTGTCACTGAGTTCCAAAGAAGAGATGACCTTCCCATGCAGATGTTCAAAGTAATTGGAAAGTTAGATGTGATAATTCTGGAGGGACGCGGGAGTATCCAAATGTAATTATCTGAAACTATCGATAGTTGACTATTAACAGTCGATGGTATAAACTATGGATACATATCGATAGTACTTTCGATATATTTTCGCCTCTACTGCCCGGTGACAATATATAAATGTCTTATTGAATTGGAATTTATGGAGAAATTCTTTTCTTCCCCTGAATTTGAATCTCATATCCAACAAATACGGTGCTCACATTTAGTGTTTGCTCAGCGTGAATAAATAAAAAGTGTAGAATGAAATGTACATATAAAGTAATTAAATATTCGTAAGTATGAAGCCACGAGTTCTTTTATACATAGTAGTCTACGAGGTCAACTTTCTATCATGTGTATCGAGACTCCCGCCCTTGCTTCATTTGTGCCGTCCATCCGTCCGTTTTGCAAAATACGTCGAAGGTGCCTGCTGTCTCTAGAGCACTCGAGCGAGGTAAGTCCTTCACTCCGAACGTCTTACGTTGTAACGCTCAGCCTCCAGCGTTAAGCAACTCCTTCGTCACGGCCAGAAGAGCGTGCACGAACACACGACAGAATCTTCCCATTCATTGGTCCCTTTCGTCCTCTAGCCATCTCTCAACTTACAACAACTATTAACTTGCAACATTTTTTTACTGAATTTTGTATCGAGTTGATCCATCGCCTTCTCCTGTTTGAGCTTTTCATTTGGTGTTGGGAACATTCCTGGCTAAATATAATTATTTATTGACTCAACAACATTTTGGTTGTTATTTAACCACTGATGAGTTTTATCTGAATAAAAACCCTCTATAATTTTCATAATTAAATTTAAATAGGTCATGAATACTGTAAATTTGAAAATATTTCTTTCTGATGTAGCGTATTGAATGTTCTAATTGTCTAAGGGGTCATCCATAAAATATGTTCGCTTTTTTAGGGGCGGCGGCGAGGGATCCCGTCGGGCGTTCCGTTGATGTACGATAAATCATAAGGGGAGAGAGGGGTCACAGAGAATGGTACGTTTGTGAAGTTTTATATTATTATATAGACACTCAAGGTCATGAAAATTACAATAATCAAATATAATTTGACGACATAAAAAGAAGACAGGGAGAATTGCTTACTAAATTATTTCAAGCCTAGAAAATGTTGACGCTGGATGTCTTGAAGAGAACGTGGTAGACCCTGATTACCTTCGAAGTTTCAAGAGTTTCTTAAGTGTTATTCTCGTATGCCGTGTTCAGAAAGTAACACTGTTAGTGTTTGAAATGCTGCCTTATCTCAAAGCAGAGGAGAGTGTTGGCGCTCTAGTCTCTATCCTCCACTTTTCTACCTTGCACAGTAGTTGCACACAGTTGTCCGTAGCAATCTTCAAAGTGCAGATCGCTGACCACCTCTGGTTTAAAGCTTCGTAATTCGGGACACGCTTTTTCTAGGGCGAACCCAAGAACGTCGCTGGTTTTCGAAATTCGATTGAGATATTTTTTTATTGAGTTATTTTTAAATTTTCTCGCGTACCCCAGAGATGTAAAGACGCAGAGCTTCAAAAGTTGGCACTCGTGTACTCCAGAGTTGGTCTGTGTGAACCTTTAAGCGATGTTTTCTAAAATCGTTGTAAATTTTTCTTAATCCATTTTTAAGTGATTTTTTCTTTCATTTTTTAAGTGATGGAGGTACGAGACCTACAGAGTTACAATATATGGCACATGGGTATTTGAGGGTGTAATTGAATTATCCAGAGAGTTTTCCGACATTCATCATTGATTTTTCTTACATTCACCAATAGTAGTTTAGATAGAATAGTTGTACAAAAGTCAACAATTTCACGCGAACAAAGCCGGAATACTCAGCTGATGTTCCATAGCAGCGTTAACTGAATTTTTAAAAAGGGGACCACTTAGAATATCCTGCGAATGAGTTCAATTTTATTGGGTTAGCAACAGTTTAAAAATGAAATTTCATAAAATGTCGCTAATAGGAGGGAAATGAAGATGGATATTGGTTTTGTATCGTATCTCGTCATTCTATTCGTGTAATCGTATTATAGTCCTATAAAATATTCGTCATGGCATGTAGTTTATATTTGGCATCTTAAAAAATATATATGAATACAATTGATACGTCTTTATTTGTCATGTTTTTAACAGAAAGTTTCTAGTTGAGGAGTTTCACTACGAGAGAAATACTCGAGAAACAAATCTATGCTCACTTTTACCTCTCACGATTTTCTGTGGCAGTACAACCACTACGTACCGCCTCCTGCTTCATCTTTGCGATGAAAATATCCCTCTCACCTGTTTAGTGATAAATTACCTTGTACCACCACTATTAAATGCTTCCGGATTTCTCCGTTCAGGTAAAGTGCTTACATATTTTCAGTTTTGAAATAACGGTTGCACTTTAAATGTTTATTGTGTTCCTGTATCTCATAATTTATATTACGAACCGTCACCGCATACCCCGTGTCTCACTGTAAGATTTTAACTAGCGTAAAAACTAATCTCATATCGTGATACCTGGCAAGTAAAATAACGTACATCTTTTCTCATCTTCTGGAAAGTTGAATTTTTTAAGTATGAGATGTCATTAAACATGTTGTCAAACGAAATGTTGATCACATTCGCATCTTCTTCTCGGTTCATCATTTTCAACTTAAAAATTGTCACATGTAGTCCTTTAAGCTATTTAAGATTTTTGAAACATCCTATCTCAATGATCTTCTGTATTACTAAGAAAACATACTGTCAAGATTAGAAGTTCCTATTTTTTATGTTGTACTGTGCATTGATTTATGTGTCAGGACAGTGCTCTAAATATTTTTACACCTCTAAAAACAAAATAAATTTGCTAGAGGTACATTTAGATACAACATTAAGGCATATATCAATACTATGTTACACTGAACGTGGCTGTCATACACTCAAATTAACATCACATCATTACCAGGATACTATCTAGCAGAATATTATTGCCGTAAAATACATAAACATGACAAAAATAAGGAGGTTCTTGTATTTACCTAAAACTTAACATTGAATCCAGGGAAAACACAGATTTTAACTACTTGTTTAAGGACTCAGACTTTGAGTGTACTATAATTGAAATCATCGCTTTAAAGATATTTATTTTAAATATTTACAGAGCACCTGATGGAAATCTTGAAACCTTCAGAAAAAACCTAGAAACAGTTCTTAACAAACAGACAAAACACACGAACCATTTTATCATTATTTGCGGAGATCTGAACATTGACTTTTTACAAACAAACAACAACATCATTGGACATGAATGAAAAAAGTTTATCCACCTAATGAAATCATTTTATTTGGAAACCATAATAAACGAACCCACAAGAATAACATGTAGCACTCAAACAATAATTACCAAATGCTAATTGATAGGAGCAAACACATTTATCTTCCCTCTACATATGATGCGGGACTAAGAGACCATAACGCACAGATCCTCTCACTTAAAACTGATACTAACTTTCAAAAGTCCCCCATAGTAACTAACAGAAGAAAATTTAACTCTATAAACTTAAATACACTTCTAATACTTCTAAATAATGAAAAGTGGACTCAGGTTTAAGAAACCTCTAATGTAGATAGCAAGTACAACAAATTCTTCAACCAGTTATTAAATTATTTTGACATATCCCATCCATATAAGCAGCAAACACAGAAACCACAAAGTAAAAAACATTGGCTGACTAAAGAAATCAAAACATCATGTGAACAGAAGAGAAGACTCCATGTGTTAGCTAAACAACCATCATGTCCCATTCAACTCAAAACATATTACAAACAATACACAGTAGTGCTTAAGAAAGTAATAATTAAAGCCAAACAGATGACGAATTACAAATACATAGAGAAATCTACCAACAAAATGAAAGCTATGTGGAATATTGTTATGCAAACCACTACGCAAGTCACCCAGAAACAACAACAACAACAACAACAACACAGAATTGACACAAGACGACAACAAAATACCCCATTGAAGCTGCTAATACACTCAACCAGCATTTCACAGACATAGGCAACCAACTACAAAATATGCAAGTTCTACCACTACCAAATGATATTCATGTAACATCAACAAATATCAGGGCAACAAACGAGGAAGAAGTCCTTCAGATCATTAGTAAAATAAAAAACAAAACATCCTCCGGAATTGATGATATACCAGACATAGTCATTAAAAAATAGCAAGTACATAATCAAACCACTAACTCACTTGTATAACAACTCCTTAACCCAAGATATCTTCCCACAAATTTTTAAAACTACTATCATAAAACCTCTTCACAAACAAGGAGACGGACATAATGTAACAAACAATAGGCCAATATCACTTCTTACAGGTTTCTCAAAAATGCTAGAAATACTATTTAATAACAGATTAAAAAGCTTCTTAACATGTAACAAAATTATTACAGACTCCCAACCTGGATTTAGAGAAAAAAAGGTCTTCTGAAACTGCTCTATTTGCTTTTCTCAATGAAATTTTGGTTGCACTAGAGCAGAAAGAAATCCCTGTTGGATTATTCTTAGATCTCACAAAATCTTTTGATATAATTAATCATGAAATTCTCCTCAGTAAACTCGAAAATTATGGAATTCGGGGAATGGGATACAACTGGCTAAAGTCATATTTATCTGAAAGACAGCAAATAGTACAAGTATCCTACCAACATGAAAATCAAATAAAATATCACCGATCTCAGCCCATGCATGCCACTCACGGAAGTCCACAAGGCTCCACCCTGGGAACAATACTATTTCTTCAATATGTTAATGACATCCCATCCATCATCAAAAACCACAAAATTGTACTTTTTGCTGATGTCACAAACATCTTATTCCGTGTCAAAACTGCTGAAAACATTTTTAACACTACCAAATTCACTATCGCCACCCTAATCCAATGGTTCCAACAAAATAAACTCATAATAAACAGTGACAAAACTTGCGTAGTTTCTTTCCATAATCTTCATTCATCTAAACAGCACCCACCTAACATTGATTTTAATGGTAACCACCTCACTTTTAAACAAACAAAACAGTTTCTGGGACTTACTATAGAAGATAACACGAAATGGAACTGTCACCTAGAAACACTGAATATGAAACTCAGCACAATAAACTATACCATTAGAGTTCTAACAGCAAATTGCACAAAAGATATACTTCGAACAGTACACTATACAAATGTTCATTCCATTCTAAAATATGGTATAATATTTTGGGGACAAGCACCAGAAACAAAACAAAGTTTTAGTTTACAGAAGAGAATAATACGTACAATTACCAACACTAATAATCTTTCTTCGAGTAAACCATTTTTGGAAAAGTTGAAAATACTTCCACTGCCATGCATTTTTGAAATTTTGAACTTCGTAAAGAGGATCTACTACACAAAGGACCACTCTACAGATTTAATTCCACTGTTCATGTTTACAATACTGGACAGGCCAGAAATATCCATCAACCACAGGTAGCATCCACTTTTAGCCAAAAAAGCACTCATAATGCAGGTATACAGCTATATAATGCGTTACCACAAAACCTTAGAAACATCAATACACTGATCCCATTCAAAACAAAACTCAAACAATTCTTACAACAGAAACTCTACTACAGTACCTCAATGACAATAACTAATGTATGACATACAATCTGTTGCAGGTAATCATTAGAACAAAGGTGCAGAAGGTGACCCATGATGCAGGAAAAGATCTAACAACTTTAAATTACACTGTTTTAGCATAAATATAGACCTTGACATGAATTAATANCCCCTTACTACAGGTTGGCTCCTGTCTCTTATACACATCTAGATGTGTATAAGAGACAGATATAGACCTTGACATAAATTAATAAAATAAAAGTAAAATAATAGAATTCCTACCATAGATATCTAATAATCCTAGCCTAAATAAATATTAATATTCTGTAATAGTAGACAATAATTGTATTTTTATGTTAACTTCTACTTAGCCTAAGTTAAATGAATGTTATTAAATGTATCAAAATTATTATATTGTTGTTATTCTTATATATAAATATTATTGTTATAGTTGTTAGTACTATGACTCGCCATACATCATTGTTATGATCTATGTGGTTCAATAAAATATTCTTATACTTATTATTATTATTATTATTATATTTATGTATTTCCGTTTCGGCCAACGAGGACCACGAAAGACGAGTACCAGTAAGGCTCAGTTAGTGATTTGAGTTTACTTACTAGACTCGGTTATTTGAGTTTAATAACCGACATCGGAGCAGCGTCTAGATATGATCCAGACCACTGTATCCGAGCATTACAACTGCGGTTGTTAGTCGCAGAGGTCGGACTCTTTGTACATCCCAGCTAATTAAGCTGGGACATGGATACAAAGAGCTACAAATTTTATCTTGCCCCGCCCGGGTATCGAACCCGGGATGACTTGGTGACAAGCAATCAATTATTATTATTATTATTATTATTTTTATTATTATTATGAAGATGATACCCCTGTTAGTTCGTGGGATGTAGTGAAAATATTTCGCATGCCGTTAGCGCGAACGAAAAACCCGTGAAAACATTTCTACTTTGTAAATATTTAAAATTATTATAGAAAAATTCAAAATCCCATTTTCTGTTATTTAAATTATGAATGTTTACATACAACAATTGATATGACGTCACATCTAATTCGTGAGGTGTAGTGGAAATAATGAAATTGGAAAAGATACATTTTAAAACCGCATTACACCCTTTTCAAACCAGTATTCCTAAAATTAGTTTCTTCGTGATCTTCTACAATATAAAAGAAACATCCTGTCGAAATATCAAGTTGCTATCTTTAACAGTTTTGTCTGAGTTCTGATGAATGAGTCAGTGAGTTAGTACCTGGGGCATGGGTTCCAGATACCAGGTGGGTCTACGGGTGGTGGATGGTGGATTTCCCTGTCCGACCTGTTCGCTAACAGGGCAGCCCCAAATAAATAACAATGGATCCCGCACCAGACACCCTCATGGGGGAAAGACATTAGTTTGGAAAGACATTAGTTTGGTTCTCTAGCTGAGATTTGGTAGTTTTTCCACTTTCTGTCTGTCTCCTACTTTCAATTTTCTATCGGCTACTCTAAGCTAACTCTTGTTTTTTCAACACCAAAAATATCAAAGTACTTTAAGGCGGAGGTTGATATTCATGCTTCTTATTCTAAACTTTTTCAAAACCAAACATCTAAAGCAATGGAGAAAACAAACAAAATGTAGAAGATATTATCATACTTCCACATACCATCACACCAAAACCCAGAACTTTATCATTCCAAGACATGTAAACACGCAAACGTCATCCTGTGTTTACATCGCAAGACAGACGAACGTTGTTTATTCCAAACGCTCCGCATGCAAGGCCACATGTTTGACAAACGAACATTTGTTTATAAACTCTATAAGCTCCATGAACTCAAGGTGCGCCTACGACCATGTGCGACACATTCTACGAATCATGAATGTTAGTAGGAAAGTTCCAGGAAGCTAACAAAGGATTTCACCCACCAATTGAAAGGTTACCAAGGTGTAATAAATCAGTTGATCGGGGTTAGAAATCAGTAAGTCTCAAGCGATCGCACGGTAAGGATTTCTGGCAAAACGCTCCTACTCCGATCGCTCTGAACCGCTGCGCTGAAACACTCACGGAGAAGACCGCTGCACCGAAACGTTTACCGGGAAGACCGCTGGGACCATGCTCTCGCTCTGACCGACCGCCGCGCCGAAACGTCGCTGACAAGTTCACGGTTTACTGAGTTGAAATTTCCCTCAACATCCGAACTAGGAATTCCATCCTGAGACTGAGTCTGTGAAGTGACACTTCAAGTTTTACAACTCCGAGTGATGAGTTAACATATTTATTTTGAAAGGGGATTTTTCGTTGCGGAACAGTACCTGCGAAGTATAGAAATACCATCGCCCCCAACAAAAGGAAACAGTATCCCAGGTGGTAAAAATTCCCCCTTACTACAGGTTGGCTCCAAGGATTCTAGGGGGAATCATCAATTGCTGGAAATGGATTCGTTTAAAAAAAAGTCGAATACAGAGATCACCAATTGAAGAGCAATATTCACCCACAAGCAATAAGCGATAATAAAGCTAAAAAGAGATTTACCAAAGGTGATGGATACATTTTGAATAAGTCTGTACGAGGTAATTTGCGGTATGCGGTACGTTATGCAAAAAACAATGCGGTATGCTATGAAAAAAATATAACATCTAAGAAAACAGGAGGCAATTTTGAAGTCACAGAACAGCTAAATTTCCCATAATCTAGTTACTTGGGAAGAAGAAAAGGAAATTGGCGGTAGAGAGACAGACTGGGTTCTGAAAGAAAAGAAAAAGAAAAAAGGAAAGCGTGCGAATCGCCTGAAACGAGTAAAACACAAGTAATAGCTAAAACAGAGATGATTAAAAACAAAACGTTCATATATTGTACTGAACAATGTACAAAACTATGGAGAAATTAAACAGAAACTGCAAATAAATAAATTCAACTAATGAATATTTTGATCAAGTAAAGATAAGATTGGACAACCTAGAAGCTACAGACACAGGTGCCGTTCTCCCCCAAAAAATAAAGACTTTATAAGCAATATTTGAGAATTGCCACCCGGGATGCCAACGGTATCCTCAGTAAAATACAACAATGTTGAATTTACAACGTATAAACGTGTCTTATCTCCGAAACACATTTAACAAACAATCCTATTTAAAAATAAAAGGTCATAAATTATACAATGCCATACACCCAAACAGCACAGCTAAAAGTGTAGTGCAGTGATCATCAAGGAATCCATTAATCTTTATGAAGAATGTCATGTGCAAAGTGAAAGAATACAAGTAACAACTATTGGAATGAGAACTGCAAAATTAAAACTAATAGTGGGAATACAGTTCACATGGACATAATTTTACAGTTTATTATCGTAAATCGCTTCTGCAACACCCTGGTGAAAGATTTATACGAGTACATTGGGTGGTGACTTTAATGCCAAACATGTGGAATGAGGATCTACAATAGCAACTGCAAAAGGTAGGGAATTACGAAAAGCTATTGAAAAAATGGGACACACTTTTCACTTTTCCGGCAGACCTACCAAATGGCCAAGTGATTATAATACATTATACGTCTTCTTAGACTTATTTATTCAAGAAAAGTATCAACATGATAAATCTAGAGGAAAATTTCGATATGGAATTTGAGCTGTTATATTAACGCTGGGTGAAAGAATAATTAAATAGGAAACTCGACCCACTATAGTCAACAAGTCTACTGACTGGGAGAGTTTCAAGCTTAAACTCCAAGGGACCATCGATCTTGACCATGAAACTCAAAACGGTGATACAATTAGTGGAAGAGGCTAAGAAGTTAACGTCTGTAAACTGCAGTCTGCAACAACATTTATAGAAATTACGACCCAGGAATTGACTGCCCAGTAAAAATCAACAAATAGTCAAAGAAGATATTTGAGAGAGAAGGAAATGGCAAAAGTAAAAAAACAAACAATACAAAGACAAAAAAAGATGAATAGGTGAATTTATAATTTAAAAAGTTTAATGGATCCAGAAGAAATAGGATATTTGTTCTGCAAGGTAACAAACAAAATCAAGTGGCCCATAATAAATATTCCATCTATTAGAAAAGAGGAGGGAATCGGGCAAGAGACAGTAAAAAAACCCGAACGTTTTGCTCAACATTTGACGGATATACACCAAATAAAGTATACGAAGATATAGTATTATATAAAATATTCAATTTAAGAACAGAAAATAATCCCAGTTGCTCCAAAAAAAGTAGGTGAGGAAAAAAGGAAAAATAAGGAAGAAGTTTTTAACTCCTTTGCCCCCATTGCCGAAAATGTTCTTTCCTCCGTACAAATGAGAAATTTTGGTAGGATATTTGTCATCTGTTTATCTGCACTCTCCAGAGAACAAACGGTTTAATATTATTTTTACAAAAAACGTGTTACCAAGTTTTGATAATTTCGTGCGAACTATTCCTAAAAAATTTTGAGATCAAGGCTCATGGATGAATCTTTTAAAGCTATTATGAGAATTGTATTTGCTTGAGTGTCTGGAGATATTTCGAACAAACTATTTATACACAGATGACAGACTATCTTAAAATAAGCATTGTGGGGGTAAGACATCCCTGGTATCCCGTGGGAAGGGGTAGGAAGAAGACGACGTGTAAAAATAGAGGAAAAATCCTATAACATTTTTAAATCATAGTTATCGGCACCGTTGAGATGGATAAGGACGTCCCTATTGCTTTTTAAGTCCACAGTTACTCCAAAATGGAGATATTAAACTTGTAGCATCCTTGAGGCAGGGATGGGAACGGGTAGCAGGTTAAAATTATCATAAACGTCCGATACTGGCGTTGAATACATTCGTTTTGCGGTCGCAAAAGAGAAGAGTCACACTCTCAACGCCCCTTAAGTCCACGATAACCTCCTATGATGAAATATACTGCGTACGCTTAATGGATGAAGTGTAAAAAAATCGAAAATGACTTATATTAGTTTTGAGATCAAAGTTTTCGGGGCCACTGAAATTAGTAGTGAAATTTTCGAAGACCCCAGTTCAAAATCATCCAGTATACACCATTTGCGGTCCAAGGGAAGNATATATATATATATATATATATATATATATATATATATATATATATATATATATATATATATATATATATATATATATATATATATATATATCAGTGACGAGTTCACAATGTTCAGAATTGCTCAGTTGATTGTAACATCTTTTCATCGTGTATATTCGGTCCCCATGGGAAATAAGACGCTCCTTGAACACCCTGGGTTGGAATAAAACTGGGTTGACATGGAAAAATAATCGAAAGTTACCATTATAAGTGTGGAGATTAAAGGTTTAGGGGTCGCTGAGATTATGAATGACATTTCGGAATTCTGCTTAAATCCACAATTAGCCCTATAAACCCCAGGCCCTCACGGAAGGAAACGACTTATGAAAGTTTTCTAAAATGATATAAGTGATGAGTTCAGAGCTTTCGGTGTCGCTGAGATGAACGTTGTTACCCTTATGAGAAAGAATAAAAGAGCGTGAGACACATTACAGAATTCATGCGACCAAAGCTGAGGGTACTCAATGTTGGTACTCAATGGGTTGTATGTGTATAAAGAACAAAAATCTTGAATCCATTAAATAAAGTCAGTCATTCAGCCGAACACTCACTCTGTCTCAGATAACTCTGCTTGCTTTGCTTATCTCAATATTTGTTGAAATCATTCATGAAAGTCATTTTATGATTTAATGCATATTGCGCAATTTAATGTAATGAAATTTTATTAACGCTATTTGCTCTATCTTGTCCTTAAGTAGTCTGGGTGAAAGAGCGTTCTTCTAACCATTTTATTCATATAGTGTTCATTTCATTCAAGTTTATTTATTTAATATAATTTATAATAAGGGCTCAAGCATAATTTGAAGAAACACTTAATATTTTAATTCAGAAATCTACAATATATGACATGAAATCATATAAGAAAATTTTATCGGTAAATCAATTGTATTCCTCCTAATATCCGTCAGGAACGTGGAAACTGAAACTGACATGGTGGAAGGAATTCTTCGGGTAGTATCGTATTCCCCCGGGCCCTGTCGGTTGTGCCTGCAGCGGTGGAGTCACAGTCCTCGTTGAAGGAGTGGGGATATGGAGAGAGTAGCGGCCGGCGTAACTGTACCTGCGGCCTTGACACATAGAGGGCAGGCGCCTCGCGGGTCGGGCGTGGTCGCACCAATCTTGCACCGCGTCCCCACCAGACTACAATTTCCGTTTCAAGTGATATGATTATGAGTCGTTTGTTTCTCCAGTGGAATGAACAATAGATGAGTATGGATGTCTACTAAGGAGCGTACTTTTGATCTCCCAAAAAATGTTATGTGTTCGTCACAATCCAAATTAAAGTCACAATCCAAATTACCCGTGTCTTCGTCACAATCCAAATTAAAGTCGCCCCCGATTTTTCTATACATTTGTATAAAATTATATTGATTTCGCAGGAAAATTATATTGTTTTCGAATAAAAATGAAGAAGGTATTTATTCCCCATATTTCCTAGAGACAGTAAAGAGAAATGTTCAAATGGAGATTACTTGTGATATAAAAAAAACAACTAAAAGATTGTATTTCAGTCTAAAAAAGTCGGATATACGAGGCATAATATAAGGATAAAAGAATTGATCACTTTATATAAGAGGGTTATGAGGCCAATAGTAAGTTTCGGTGTCTGTATTTAGGCGCGTCGTTGAACCTAGTGTTCAGAGACGATGTGTTTTGCGTTAAAATGAAAAAAAAAAGTGTTCTGCGTTCAAGTGATTGTAACAACTGTTTCAACGGATACATTGCAGGTGTTATTGGGAATTACCCCTTTGCAACTTAATGTAATATCGAAGTATGGGAATTTTTTTAAGAAAACAGACTAAACTGTAGTGATGGAGGGACAGTTGATGATAATTGGACAGGAGTAAAACAGATACATAAGGTTATAATGTCTACGTGGCAAACTTAGTGTATGAAATAATTGAACGAGAAAAAGTGTAAAAAATGAAATGATGAATTGTGTATGTTTTTTGTGTATCAGTGAATTAGATTCAGAAACGGTAAATCATCTGTTAGGGGATTACTCAATATAAGATCTAAGCAGCAACGACTAATAAGTGGCACGCGAAATTTTTTTAACGGCCCGCATGTCACAGTACAATCACAACAAATTTTCATTGTTGGAATACACAATATATGCTGTCAGAATTAATATTTAATGTGGCATGTACGGTGAGAGAAAATAGATAATTAGGTGCGTAATTACCCCATAGTAACTTATAATTTGAAAATATTTTATTATAATACTAAATATTATAAGTACTATTAAAAATACAAAAATATACTATTTAATTTTCCAGCTTGAAATAATATAAATTTATTGATGAGTCAAAATATCGCGTTAGTAATGAATAAATATGACCCATTTGTTTAATTCGTTGGACAACATTTTGCTAAAACATATTCCGTGCCGACCTTTTTGAACGTGTACTGAAAATGGCCCGCGGGCTAAGATTAGTTGGTCAAGAGAAATATTGAAGTATAAAATAATATCTCATATTTTCGGCGTTACCTTGGGGTACTTATACCTATCTATCGTTTTTATGGTGGAAGTGGAAGGAGCAAGCTTCTCACAAGTAGCCCTGCGACACCAGGATCCCCACCTGTACCGCGTTAGATTTCCTTCAGTGGGGTCTGCTGTTATGCTCCATGTGGATTCCCTCGGTGGTTGCACTTTCCCTACTCCCCCGTCCCTGCGACCTATTGCTCAGGTGACAGGATTAGGGGTTTAGGAGCGTCATTTCTTTGATTCTCTGTGAACTTCACTCTTCTCCGCTTTGCAATTCTACATCCCTCTCCCTCTTCTTCATGTTAATGTACCGAATTAAATCCGCCACTTTTTTCCGTTTCTACGGGGTCTCCATCATCTGAGTGATAAGTTAATTAGGTTGCAGAATACAACCTATTTCACCAGCGGCTATCATGTGTCCCCTTTCATGAGTGGGACATGAAAAGATGGCATTTTCAGAGTAGTCCACTTCCGCTCCGCCCCTTTGACAGGTTGGGTTCATTAGTCTGTGCATACGGAGCAGATATGCCCCAAAACACGCATATCCGCTGATGGCTTGCGTAAGGTAGTAGTCCAATAGGCAATTCCTTCCGATCCAGGAGTTATGCCACTTTTCAGTCACTTTGCGGCCTCTTTAATTTCATTCAGTTGGAATGGGGGTACCTCATCTCTGATGTCTGGTTACGTCGTCGTGCGTTCTCCTTTTGGAAATAACGAGGCTACTATATGGGGTAGGGACTCTTTATCTTTTCGTATTCCACCATTATTCTTAAGCAATTTGCCCAGCACCTTCCCGTAAGGTGTACCCAAACGATCACGATCAAATTGTTTGCAAAGTGCCTTCCAGTATTCCCTTTTCCGTCGTTTGATTTAATTGCGAAGAGTTTTTCTTGCCAGTTTAGAATCTTCTGTAACTTGCATTGCTGTCTGTTGATTCCTTCCATGTGCTCTTTGTGCGACTTTTCTTAACCTATCCCCCTTTGTTCTCAGCTTTGCGATCTCTGTCGTCCACCAGTACACTACTCTGTAGTTTGAACATTTCCCACTTCGACGTGGCATGGTTACATCACTTGCTTTGCTCATTTCCGCTGTAAAATATTCTACCGTGCATTTAGCACACCACATTTCGCTCATACTCCTGCAACATACTCCCTGCAACTACCTGCAACATACTCCTGGAACACTTCCTTGTCGAGTTTGCGGATAGCCCAACCTCCGCAATGTGTCCGAGATAGTGAAAAACGCCTTCGACCGATTTCGTATCTTAAGTATCTTAAGAGTTCTGAGAGTCTTTAACTCTAATACATGACCAATTACGAACGAAAGATACAGTCGTTGTTCTTGTGAAGACTAGATCCAGTACAAAAATGGATGCTCTTCTTTCAATTGTTGTCACTCCTGGTTGATCAATGGTAATCAGGTCCAGCGAAATCATGGCTTCATCGAAAATCCGTCCTCTCTCATCACTTGCTCCCATGCTCCATGACGGATATTTCGTGTTAAAGTCACCCTCAACGATGATTGGTCCTTCACAACATCTGATGCGTGCTTACAACTTATCAAGATTACTTTGGAACGCTTCTACTGATCTATTTGGCAAAAAGTAACAACTATATACTACCATTCCATTTATTCTTCTTCTAACGTACCCTTGACATCTCTCAATCTGCCCAGCAATTACGTTTTATGTCAATTGCAGCATTACCTCTTATATTGGAACACCATGTGGAATCATCTTCGTTCTTGTTTTACTCTGATATTATGAATATGGCGACTCGTTTCTCCATCGCAGTCTGCTGAAGAAGATCCTGAGCACTGCCGCATCTATTTAGATTAATTTGTAGGAAGGATGTCATTTTTGGTGTTCATCTAATTCTTTTTCTCCTTCCTTGCAACACACTTCCCGGTGCCAGCGATATGGTCAGCCGGCTTATCGATCGCCTCGCATGGCACGCATCGAGGTATGTTTGTACACATTGATGCCAAGTGTGCTGATTCGCCACAGATAAAGCATAGCTTGATCCTGTCGTTGTCCTTTTTAGAGTTACTAGAAGTATGTTCGAAAGCTAGGTAGATAATACATCTAGGGACTGTGCTTCTCTCCAGAACCCTTGCAATGATCCATCCCATTCTCATCTTCCCTGTTTCCATAATGCGTTTCATAACTGCTCGCGGTGTTACGGTATGCCGGTAGTTACGGTATTTTAGTCAATTTGGCATTTGGTGCCAGGTTTATAATTCTAGCCATGTACTCCACTACAGTAGTACAGTTGGTTTGCTCTTTTTTGGATTGGTCTT
The DNA here is from genome assembly GCA_002313205.1 of Laupala kohalensis. Lineage (NCBI taxonomy): Eukaryota > Metazoa > Arthropoda > Insecta > Orthoptera > Trigonidiidae > Laupala > Laupala kohalensis. Next base: position 1,505,828 of record NNCF01126402.1, on the reverse strand, counting down.
TAATCCTCGTCATCCGATTAGCGAGGAGCATTGCCGCTTTCATGTCAGTTGTGATTGTCTTGTGGATATTCTTAGCTGATTTAATGACATTAAGTCTTTACATGAGACTGTCAAACAACCGATCTTCATCCTGTTTTGTTGCAAGAACCCCTTGCCATCCTTCAACAATCCGCGTCACATTTGCATCTGGAGATAGGGTCTTCGATTTAATTGCAGTGCTGCTTCCACCCCTGTCTTTTCCTTTCGCATTTCTCTCATTAGTTGGTGTTGCTTCTATTACATCTGTAGGTAAGAAAACACCCCCCTTTCCACCACTCTCCGCCTCAAATAGACTTGCAAAACTATATTTATTAACATCTTCCATTATGTTCCCACGAGTAGCTAGAGAAAAATAGTCTGCCTGAACAGAGCCTCGTATGTCCAGGTAAAGCTTCTTACTCTGCGAGGTCGCCAGGTATCCCAGAGAATCCGTTTGCGATGCAGATAACCCCCTGAATCATTCAGGCCTCGACACGGGTCGCATTACCCCTTATCTTGGGGTTGAAGAACGAAGGTTGTGAAAGTAGCACGAAAGACACGCTCTAGCACTCGAAACCTAATAGCGTCGGGGTCGAAGATAGCGAGAGTTAGCCAAGGAAGTATACAGGAAGAAAAGTATACAGGGAGAATCAAGCACAAGCAAGTGGAAGAAATACTTGATTCGGCACAGGACCCCGTGGATGCTACCCACGAACTCCCAAGGTGAGAGCCCTTGAGGGAAATTTGTGAGGAAGCAGGAAGGGTGAGATAGATAGGTCGTTGCAGTACACACTTAGTCTGACTCCTAAGCTAAATCTGCATCAGACACGTAGTTTCCTTTCCTGCATGGGAAGCCCTGCTAGCAGCTACACCATCATCAGAGTGGGCAAGCCCTCACCACCCGCACAGACAGTGCTGCGTCCAGGTTTTGTCCCAGGGAAGGCATCAGTCCCAAGCAATACATCCCTAGCATCTCTAAGGTAGGGGTCGGAATGAAGGATAGGTGAACATACCAAAAAACGACCGATATTGGTGTTGAATAAATCATTCTTGGCACTTCTGAAGCGAAGTGTTAGCCTCATGGCCAGATAAGTACACGATCGCCCAGGAAAGAATATACTCCCTTTGCCTTGGGTGTGAGGAGTAAAATGTAAAAAGTGACCGATCTCAGCGCTGAAATTAGCGAAGACATTCTCAAAGACGTCAAAGTTCACAATTAGCCCGTACAAATTCTAACACTCCTAGGGAAGGGGATGCCATGAAAAAATATCAAACATGACATACCAGTGACTAGTCCATAATTTTCGGCGTCGGTGAATTGATAGTAAAATCCCGATATTGAGTGATTCTGACCTTAACTCTCATGAAACAAACATACCAAGGTAGGGGGTGGTAATGCGTTTATGGATAAAAACTTAAAAGATTAGTTTTGAAATATAAACGTAATAAAAATGCATCAGACGCGTAGTTTTAGGGTTGATGAAATTTTTAAACTACCCATGCCATTCAGTTCAAGTTGAGATCACATAGGGGTATGGTACTCTTAGAGCTGGGGCGGAAAGGAGACGTAAAAATAATATAAAAAGACTGATATTAGAGTCTTTTTATATTATATTATATGGTTATTGTGTATTCTGAGATGAATAATCGTATTTGCAATGTTATTATGTTCCCTCTAGACCACATGATATACACGACGTCCCTGGAGGTGGGGGTTGAGAAGAGTGTGACACAAAAAATATCAATGTCCGCTAAGAGAGAATTTTACAAACATTCAACCTTAAGGGTGTGAAACGGGAAATTAGTGTTTTCTAAAAACTACTTTTGAATTACATTCGATTACAAGGAATTGAGGGTACACACCAATACTATCAAACCCACAACATTAATGGATAACACTCTCAGCGGATACCAATGAGGATATTAGAAAAAATAAAATTGTATGCATATTACATAATTTACGTAAGCAAAGCTGCGAGTACTTATATGAATATGAAATAACCAAAATTCAAATATATAAGCATATAATGTATCAGTACTAACACTTCACTGTTTTGAAAATATTTTACATTTCAAGCGAATCACAAAGGGCATGGATCATCAACTGTCACAAGTTGCAATCTAACTTCTAACAGCGTCCGATGTCGTGCTTCATTATTGAATTTTTGGTACATTTTTATTATTGAAGCTTTCTCGGTATTTTAGGATTTAAATTAATTTTCTGGGGAAAATTCCGGTTAAGTGTTGCGGCTAAGTATTTGTAACATGACGTTATCCTAACTTTTGAAATACATACATGATCACGGTGTGTTACAAGTACGAGACACTGTGAGCTGTACACTGTACGCGATAGGTGTATCTCAAGCGGGACTAACATGTTACGAGGATTTCTGGTTGGATAATTATGATATGGAAAATTAATTCATAATTTGCACATGACTGTAGAAGAAGTATATTAAGGGCTCTAATGACATTGATGTTGACGAGCCCTAAAACCCCACAAAAAAAGAAGTATATTTAATATAGCAAGTACCATTTAACAGCATTTCCCGGGACAAAGTAATCAAGAACTCTGTCTTGATAATTCACCTGTACACGACACATTCCTCTCCATTGCTCCTCGTTTTCTCCGAGACCGGTCTATCAATTTATTCGAGATATTTTCCACAAGAGATATTGTCATAAAGCTAAACTATCAGAACAATCTGGTGCAAAGGTAATGTAATTCTTATGTGTGATCAGTCCTTTTTACCTCTAGTAAAAACTGTTCTTCCGATGCGTCAAAAAATACGTCTTCATTATCCTAATCTCTATAATTTATTATTTCAAACAACGTATAGCGCAAGTCCAAATAAGTTAATTAGTAATAAAGTTTCATGTTAGTCAGTTCTTTCAGTATTAGTGAAAGTATTCGGAAAGTATTCTCCTGGTGAAAGTATTCGGAATTAGGAAGGGCGAGAAATGCACACCAGTTTAGTATTTCTTTTACGACTTCAAAATGAAATAAGAACTCGAAATTTTGTATAGGAGTTACTTAGAAGTTAGGTGTTAAGGTGAGCGCATCAAACCAATTGTCATAAAATAAAAACTTCCATTTTGTTACAAACATAATCGTTAATTATCAATAATAATTGCTTAAACGGGAACACCCTAATCTACTAAAGTATCTTGCTTACTGATCATCAATTAAATCTTGTTTCCAAATTTGAAAACAATAGTTAATACGAACAATATATTTAATGTACATTAAGAAATAAAAATAATGTTTTGAAAATATGATTATGTATCTTTAAATTATAATATTTATAAAATAAAAATAAATCGGATACTAAATAATATTTTAACACGTACGTTAAGAAATTCATGGTCATTTTTTAAACTTATGCTTTGTATTTTAATATTTTGGTTTTATATAGAGCATTCATAATTCATACTGAATACTACTGCGGTCGACGTACTTGCCTTGTCTAACGACATACCACTCACTGACTGACTGATTAAACACGAAATATCAGAAACAACAAAACCTACAAACTTGAAATTTGACAGGTAGATTCCTTTTAGGGATTAGACTAAGAACGGATTTTACAAAACTCCACCCCTAAGAGGGTGAAATGGGGGTTGAAATGTTTTATGTGCGTATCCCACTATAACTCTAGAGAACCTGGAGCAATTGCAACCAAATTTCATACATAGATGACTGTCTATCAGTACAAGTACAACACCCCTTGGGAGGGGACTGGGAAGAAGGAGAAATCCCATATAGGAACAGAAATCATAGTTTTCAGTGTCGTTTAGTAGGATAAGGACGCCTTCGACTCTTCGCAAGTTCAATCAGTTCACATTAGAGATGATATATCCCTAGCACCCTTGGGGTAGGGGTAAGAATGAGAGTCAGGTAAAAATAACGAAAAGAGAAAAACGACCGGAATTAGTGTTGAATAGACTTGGGGGGAGGGGGCGACCGCTGAAGTGACTCTTAATTGCCACATGAGGACATGATCACCCCATATAAGGAATAATACCCCTTTGTGCTGGGGGTGAGGAGGAGTGAAATTTAAAAATAATCGAAAGTGACCGATGGAGTTGAAGTATCATGGCCGCTGAATTTAGTAGTGTCATTCTCGAAGACGTCAAAGTTCCCCTAGGGAGGGAATTTCGTAAAGAAATTATCGAACATGGCAGCCTCCATAATTTTCGGCGTCGCTGAGTTGGTAGTGAAATTTCAAGTCTAAATTCAGTCCTCATGAAACAAAGACACCTCCAGCACCCCTTGGGGAGGCGTAGAAATGGTTTTATGATTAAAAATAATTGAAAACTAATTCTGAAATACAAAAAAAAAGTGCATCGGATCCATAGTTTTAAGGTCGATGAGATGTTTAAACTACCAATGACTTTAAGTTTAGGTTGAGATCGTATAGGGATGCGGAATCCTTAGAGCTGGAATTGGGATGGACGAGACATAAAAATAACGTAAAATGGCCCATATTGGGGTCGAGTCCATGATTATTGTGTATTCTGAGATAAATAATCGTATTTCCAAAGAAGTTTTGTATCATTCTGACTACATAAAGTGCACGTCACCCCTAGAGCGGGGGTTCGGTAGAACGTGACCCAAAAAATGATCGAAAATGTCCGCTAAGAAAGGATTTTACAAAAATTCACCACTAAAATCTTCGCGAACAAAGATGCGGGTACTCAGCTAGTAATAATATCATAAAAACGTATGTTAATTTCTATATTTCTCTATTTTGTGATATAAGATTTTCACTTATGTATGTTTCAAAACCTGAACATCATAAAGACAATAAATACATACAGTTTTACATATTGCGTTCAAATATGTTTGTACTCGTTATAACAAATAATTTTCAAATTCTTGCATAAGAAGATTGCATTTTACATGGAACGCTTAATAAATAAAGCACACAGATACGACCTCTGATTTCTTCGATTTTCATTTCGCTTTTAGGTTATGTGCTTGAAACATTTTTGATGGCCTTCATTTTTTTCTTTGATCACTCAGATCATACGTTCAGTGTATAGTCCGACCCGAGAGAAATTTTGAATCTACTGATACATAGTCAATTTTTATTGTTTCTTTGAGCTTCTACTTCACAATTAACCATACAAAATTAACCATCATACGAGTATTTGTCAAATTTAACATACCGCACTTCTTTTTCAATAATTCTCTTAAGAAATTATTGATTAGTCCTTTGAAATTTCAGATAATTTAAGCGACTTCTTATTCTCATTTCCAGCCACAGACATTCCATAGATTTCACTCTTATTAGTATAGATTAGTATGTAAATTATGTATGTAAACTAATGAAATTGGAAGGCTTAATAAAGATGAAATATTTATGTGATAAATTTTTCACGAACAATCGTTAAAAAGATATGAGGTCAAGGAAGAAAATATGTCGCGTTGTAGAAATGTTGAAGAGGAGAAAAATTAGTATTATCTTTGAAATTTCATGCCCTTATGATTACTTTGATATAAATATGCGCTGTATCAATAAATCAACTAAATTCTAAAAAAAAAATGTACTCTAGATGTTTGGTTTGGAGAATTGTCCCGCAGTAAATGGTTACAGAAAAATCGAAATTCCGAAATCTACTTAAAAATTACGGGAAGATAGAAATAGACAACGTGAAAATCGAAGAAAATCGAACAAAAATGGGGTAATGTGTTAATAATAAAAAAGTAAAATAAAAATAAAGAGAGTTGGGTGTTACAGTGGTTAAAGGAGGAACGAGGGCGGAGGACGTTCGAGTTCATAAAAGTTTCTATGTTTGAGTTAAACCAATGAGTTATCGTTCAAGCCAATGAATAAACTTTAATAAACAATAACAGGGCATGGGAATTTCAAACGTTATATCTACCAGTACAATAAATATCAAACAGACATGATTACATATGGCAAAGGAAAAGAAACGAAAGTCCATATATTTTAGAAATGTGAAATTTTTGGAAGAGATAAATATGAATTTTTAATTGATAAAGATTTGGTAGATACAAAAAATTATTAAAAATTTATAGAGTCTATTCTTACAATATCAAAATTTTAAAAATTATTTAACTAAAATAATGCATTTAGACGACTTGATGACTGTAATAGATCAACAGGGTAACAGTATGACGTTTATGAATCATAACGAACTGACACAACAACGATACCATCAATAGAGACAAATTCATTTATTGATTACGTTTAAAGTATGGAAAAAGGAGGAAAATAATAGAAAAAATATTCTCTCTGACAAACATGTGTGTCACGCACATTCTCAGACCGCAAGGCCGAACGAAACTTTTGTGTGTGTTCTCTGGCTTCTAGAACGCTTAGATCCATCAATTTCTCAAGGTCGACCAACATCCATCAGTGCTGTATCTTCCTCACAACCTACACAGGATCATACTTTGTCACACTAGTTTGACATGAAGTGTCCTAAAAAAATTTGATTTTACATTGAGTACTCACAAATTTCACCTACTCAAAATTAATAAACGGTCAAAGATAAACGTTTGTTTACGGATAATCATTCGATTTTGAAAAAGCTCCACTTACCTAAATTATGAACATAACCACATCAATTCTTTCAATAAATGAGAAGCAATTGCTGTTACAAAGGAAATGCTAGAATTCCACCCGATGAAATACCAACAAAAATTGCCTTTCCTTGAAGCAAAGAATCAATGTAGAATGTAACTTATTCTACTTGACTTTTGAAAAATATAAGTATTCTATGAAACACTCTACTTTAACACTAGGAAACTAACCAAGCCATTGGGGCATTGCCAATTATAAGAAAAGTAATTTGGAGAAACCAGTTTGAAATTGTTATCATAATGATTTGGAGGAAATATCACACATTCATCATATCTGTGTTCCTTTTAACAATCATTCTTATCATCACACACACACACGAATAGTGTTACATAATTGATTCTGTATAACAGTTCCAACAAAGAAATTCACTACCGTTAAGCCTCTCAAAGATTAAATTTGGTTGTTGAACCCTGGCACCTGTAAACCGAACCATTGATAAATTAATATACTTGTACGTTACTAAGCGCTTTAAACAACCAACCTAGCTCGCTTAATGAACACGCTATTTGCGCAAAACTCAACTTAAGAATATTAAAACTCATTCCTTGGAATAACTTACTCAAATGTTTACTTAAATGCTTCCCTGCAGTTGTATCACACAATAATTTAAAATTAATGATAACAGCGAAATAATTATCCTTACGCCTTAAAATGTATGGTTGGGCTCGTTCCGATACCGTGAAATGTCAATAAATGAGATAACGAACAAATATCGTCAACAATTTGTGTGTGACTGTGTTATCGATATAAGTAGGAATGGAAATACGATGAGTGTGGTGACTTTCTTTATTCCGAGCACTTAGAATTAGCAGGTAGATTATCAGAGATAGGAGCGAAAGAAACGTTTTATTGCGTCGTTTACTAGGTATAAATGAACTTATAAAAATGTTATTAAACGTAAAGATAGTATTGGAAATTAGAGTACAATTGCTCCTAGCTATCACTGGATTGATTTAGTGAAACACTACCGTGACTCGTAAATGACATAGACGTCGTTATTTTTTAATTAAATGAAACATCAAATTTGTATTACTATAAATATTAAATATTCCTGTACAACTACTAACTGAGTACCCGGCGTTGCCCGGAATTTTTCTTAAAACAGTCTTTTTCCCTGAAAAAAAAATCGACATTGCGCAAGAAAGTAATTTTACTTGCTGTTTTTTAAAGCATTCTAATTGTACAAATTCATGATAACACAAATTTCGTAAAAACTTGATTGCATTTAACATTTTGTGTTTGTCCTCCAGGAGTAAGAATAAATAAATCCTTAGGTGAAAGCATTCTTGAGAAAGCAACATGAAGTTGCTCGTGAGAGAAACAAATCAATCAAAACCCTGCGTACTACTTAACCCTTAGGTGAGTTCGGATTATTTAACCCCCATAGGTGTTGAATTTGTACGTAAGTGGGATAATGTCACTGTTCAACTGAAAGGTCTCGAGAAATATGAATTAAACCCAAATGTCGCTCATTTTCGAATAAATATTTTTACATGACTCTCCCTTCTTAATCCACCTATGTGAGTTCTAAAGCTGGTTACACCACTCACCCCAAAGGTATCCAAGCCACATAACATCGGAAGTATGTGTATTCCTCTCAGCAAACCTGAAAAGTAGAGACTCGACACTAATATCATCCATTTGCGATAATTTTTTTCGTGCTGCTCTCTTTCCAAACACTGCCTTTAGGTGTATCGTTCACCTCATATGGTCTAAATGGTTACCTGGTGGAATCAGTATGATTAGTCAACTCAAAAACACAGAAAACCAATAATTGCTGCCCAACTATCGGTCGTTATACTTTCTTTTTACGCTTCGCTCTTCCATCCGTGCCCCAATGTGATCTCATCTTGATCTTAGCGGTAGGGATGCAGAAAGAATTGATATGTCATATGAATGATGTTTTACTGTCATTTTTAGCAATGTATCGATATTAAAATTCAAATATCGAATACATTTTTAAGTAAATTTTATATGTGTCAGTAATTATTATATTATTCTAAAGAATATTGATAATATCAAATTTAATAACAATGTAAAAGCTAAAGTTTGAAAAATTACGTGGCTGGTATTAGTCGTGATTGAATTAACACGAGAAAGATACTGGAATATCGTCAGGCGTGAGAACAGATGTACACGTAGACCATCGATCCTGTCAACCCTAGTTGTCAAGGTCACTGCAAGCTCCTAATTGGGTTGAAACAGTGACAACCCCATTGCACTGCAACATCCTTGATAGGTAGAAGACCTTTAATTGTTGAAATCGATTATAAAATCCTCCGATCATGAAGTGCTAATTCTTCATTTCTTCAACCGTTGCTACCATTGAGGATGTTGTAATTATGGAGCTGTTGGTTTACATATGCGAATCGCTCCGTGCTGCTACGCATTTCGTTTTCGCGCCTTTTTTCGGAACTAGTTTACGTCCCGTCTTTTGGGCTTCGTCGTCTCACGGTGCGCGGCATTGGAACTTCAGTCCATTACTGTTCTTACTGCAACTTCGTGGCCGTGGCAATCCGTGGGTGGGTTGCATCCTTCGTGACGCTCAACTTGCTCCAAAGTGTTATCATGCATTTCGGGATGCAGTAATTGGATCGCTTTTCGGAATTTTCTTCGTTTTTTTGTCGTTTTTTGGGTCGTTTCGTTATATCTTCCGGGAATGATAACCAGCCATCTACAATTGATTCAATAGTTTTGGAGTGCTACGACCCCAGCGTTCGCCTTCGTCGTCCCTGAAGTAGCCTTCGCCGCCCCTAGTAGAGAAGAATGGACTTCGACATCTCGTCGCCATTTGAAGAAGTGACAGAATGTTTTGTTTTGGTATGAAACCCCACCATTCGACCCCCAACCACCACCATGTCATATCCTGCTACGTCCCGACTACGTTGATGACGACCATGGAACCTACTCCACGCGCAGGAACATAAAATTGGGAAACTTCGTTGACATCAGGACTACCAAATACTGCGACCTCCTTTGAAAGCTGAGCGACTACTATTGATTCCATGTTCACACTCACTAGCTTCCTGGCAATCCCAAATCTACGACAACCTCTGCTTCCACTTCCTCCGTGCCAGGGCGCATTATGCGGTTTGTAGAGTTCTAACTCCGCGTCCAGCATGGAGTTTGAGGAAGAATATGTACCTGCGAGGAAGATATTTAGACCCAAACCCCGTCAAGAAAGTAGGCTGTTGATGTTGTCCAACAGGTTTGACCCGATAAGTACACCACATCTTGGTTGCCCCGATAAGTGCACCATCGCTTCATCTAACACGGTCTCGGATGACATCTTATCCGCGGCAGTTTGTGCCTCGGGTTCTCAAACCGTCGCAACCCACTGCACCCGCCACCATTGCTACGTTAGGTCAGGTTAGGTTCAATGTACGAACGATGTAGGGAGTTCTGCATCATTCCCAAGCATTTTTTCTTCCCCCACCACCCCACCTACCACCAACAGCATGGCAAGTTGACGTGAGATCTTTGGAAACGGTGGTCGGGGAGGGGACATTGATATTGAAGATTTCCTCGACACCCGGGAGCTTTTCAAGGTACACCAGTAGGAAGTCCCCGATCGTGGACCGAAACACATGTGCGCATTTTACTAAGCACCTTCCCGACTTTGGCGACAACCAAACTCCAACCCTAAGCTTCTCCAAACTTAGGGTTCTCCAGAGTGAGATTCCTAACACCTTCTAATTTGACCGTGTGACGGAAGGAAGGCATCGCCACCTAGTGAATCGAGGGCTTCATCGAATGAAGTGCGATGGTGACATTGTTGGAGGATCACAGAGATTCAGGATATTCCACCTATCTGAGCTCCAGAGGAAGAATTGTACTGATGGGGAGATCAACCTGGAATTTTGCATGTTGGAAATTGTTCATTCAGACGTCCAAACATGCAAAACGTCGATCCATTATCTCGATAACGTAAGGGTTACCCTCGAACAGTGCCACCATCGCGAGTGGATAGCCTACTGCACGCGTTTGAGGCATGGGTGCACACCCGCAATTACTTCGGACGTGACGTTGTCTACTCTTTCTGAGCGGGAAAACTGAGTCTCGCACAATCCTCACATCGATCCGAACGGTTCACATGTAATAGCAGCGCAGGTGACCGCCTTACTGGAGGTGAAGAGGCGTCGCGCAGAGCAAGTTGACAGCGCTCGTGTCTATAAAATTAAAGTGGAAGGAATGTCGTACTATGATTTCTATTAAAGATCAGGAAGCTTCTTGTTTGCAAGACTGTTGATAATGAAAATATTTCTGTGTGGTTTCGTCATTTGTTGTGGGACTGATATAAAAGGTATTCAATCTTTGTGGTATCAATGACACAGTTGAGATTTTCTTCGCTATCAGAAAAAACTTTTTGAGCCATGATAAGGTATCCATTAATCATATCCGTTAAAATTTCAGGGTATAGAATAATTTGATTATCAAATTTTGTTTTTACATTTTCACTACGTATCTTGCTAATTCTACTGCATGTGACCATCTCATTGACAACGTTTTTATTATTTTGAGTAATATTGAGTTTTGAGGTATACTATATATTATAAGAAATTTTTATTAAATAATTAAATTGTTTATGTCACACGGTCGTTGTTTAGTTGTTTTGACTAGCTTTCTTCTTCTGTTAAAATTGTTAAAAAGTCAAGGAGTTTTCCATGGTTTACGAGAATTAACTTTGCTTAGCCAATTTAACTAGTTATATTCAACTATACAGATTCATTTACCAATTATTGAAACATATTGAAATAAGCATTATCATTGTTCAATTCATTATATCCTTCACCTTAATACATTTTAATAGCTTATTAATTTATCAAATTTGTACTGGGATTATCAAAAGTCCCATTATGTAATTTTACAATCATTACATTGGTGATTGATTTAAATTCAGTAGTTTGATTTTTTTCTATTGGAAACTGATAACCATTAAAACTATGAAGGTTATTCAACCTTACCAAAATTATCTCATTAAGTATTTCCCTCATTGCATGAGCTTCTATTATTTTTGTTCGAACATCTTTAAAATGGACATCTCTCGTAATCACTTTTTTCTGCATTCGTTCAAACCAAACATTAGTTTGAAGATTTTATTATGTGAATTCACATCAGTGAGCAATAAATCAGGAGATCTCGGGTAGATATCTCTGTAATAAGTTGAGGCAAGGAAAAAGCTAGTGGAAAGTTTCTCCCACGCACTTGTATTTATGCATTCATAAGAGCAAGCCATCGCTATTCAGAACGCGTGATTTGAATCTCAGATTGGCATGAACCACTCTCTCTAGCTGTACACAAACATCATTACCAGAGCAATGACATATTATTTCGTCACCTTTCTCCTTGAAAATAAAATAAAATTCATTTAACGGTATGCATTGTCTCCACTTATACAATCTCGACGAAGACTGTAAGCTGAGGCACTAAAAGAATGAGTATTCTCATGCTGGTTCCACTGTACTGACGTTGACAGCAGTTGACAATATGGCCAACCTATACGTAAATACCGTATGTAAGCCTTAAGTCGACACGTTAATGAAAATCATTTACTTTGTGAATATTATGAAGATTTTATAGGATTCAATTATTCTTGAATCTTGTGAAAATATTTTCATTCCCCGTCATATCGACTAGTTCAATCGATCAATAACAGTTTTTGAAATGTAAAATATTCATTTGGCGTTTTTATCCTATAAGTATATATCGACAAACACTAATTAAATTATATTTGAAACCTATGTTTAATAACAGAAAACAGTCGAAAAAAATCCGCTACTGTCTTCTGAAAATAAAATCCGTAGTGATGTTGTCGATGCGTTTTCATGGAACTCTCAACATGCATCAACCGAGTTTGGAAATGAAATGATTGTATGAGAATACCTATGTTTATAGGGCTCTACAGTAGGCTAAATTAACAGATAACTTCATTGTTATACCTATTCACTAACTCCGCCAACTTTTCTTCGAAAGTTTGAGAAACAAGTGAAGGAATTATTTATAGCAAATATCCTACAAAGCTTCGTTGATCATGACCTCTTCCGTGTCAACTCTTACATTGTGCGGAAATCTGGGCTAAAAATGGGGTTCCAGATTCAAAGTTTTGCCAGAGAGACGATTTTTGGTACCCCTATGTTTCTTGGGAGTGCTGAACACTAATATTAGATTAGTCAACAAATATTTCGAATGGGAAACCCATTTTCTGATAAAAATTAAGAAATTGTAGACTTTTGCGCAGTTTTTTTGAAACGTTTAGTAGCAAGTTCTGGAACTCGTAGAAGGGAAGGGACTAGTGGGGCGACGGCTGTGGGATGAGCGACAACGCGACAATATTAGGATGATTTTCCCATTTAATTTTTCTTATCTTTTATTTTAACGAAAAATTCAATAGAGTTATTTTTTTGGGAAATGTATTCTAGTTTCCAAATATTCCATCAAAGTATTAGTAGCTTCTGGCGAAAAATTTTATTTCGAAAAAAAAGTACAAAAGTCGAAAATTTTCATTACTTCTCAGAAAAAGGGATTATCCATTCAATTTTGTTGTCAGTAAACCACAAATTTGTATTCAACATCCCGAAAATCATGGGGCTACCTAAAATCATCACTCCGGTACAAGTACCATCTAAAAAATCCAGATTACTGGACTAACATTGCAATATTGTATCACAAAAGCGGGTAAGATATAGAGAAATATGGGTTGTATCAAGTGTGACAGTTGTGTAAAACGCCAATAATGTCTTGCAGTGTAAATCAAATCAAGTGTTTTCTCTATGTGTTTGGAATATTGCACCTGAGTGAGAAGTTATGTCTGTGATGGAAGAATGAGTGACGGGTCGCGTGATTGTAGGGAAGCATTGCTCTCTTCACAATAACCGAAGCTCGGGGATTCCTAGTATGCATCACTGTATCAATTTCTATCTGCAGCAAAGATGAATTAGAAACAATGTTTCCGGAATGTCTCTCAAAATGAAAACTCTCAAACTAAGTTACATAGAGTAAATTTGTTTGTCCGGGGCAAACCGCGTCTTAGTAGATACAACTACCAAAGTTTCGGCCATCACTTGGCGACAGCGACTTAAGTCTGTACGACTCTGGCATTGCCCTGAAGAAAGCCACAGCATGATGGCCGAAACTTTGGTATTTTTATCTACGAAGACGCGGTTTGTCCCGGACAAACAAGTTCATACTGACTCCAGCCGCGGAAGTCTACGTTCATAAGTTACACAGTGTTTTTGTTATTTGCACTAGTTTTGAAAGCGTGAGAACGATTTTCTACTGTGACGTCGTTAGTATGGCCCACCACTAGACAATGAGAAGGTTTTGTCACAACATCCATTATTATAATGTTTTCCGAAATGATACCTAATTTAAGTTGATAGAAGCAGGTAGTAAAAAACGAGGGATGTGCGAGAGAAAGATGGATTCAATATTACTAATTTATTTGACGGTTTGTACGTGGAGTGACTCCAAAATATGTGTTCCTCGACAGATCTTTCATCTGAAGCGCCAGAAACCAAATAGGATATGACGGGATGAATGCGAAAAAGTAAATGGTGATGGCAGGGAAATTAATACAATATACTGGAGACACACTTTGTCCACTTCAAATTTCCTCTTCGACCACCAGGAACTTTTAACTACCGCACTGTCGCTAGAGACTAATGTCGATAAAACAGGTCGCTCCAACGAGATTAAGACTCCACCAAACAACTGGTAAATATGGTAATAACAACTGTAAAAAGACAGAGGAGGTATTTCTCGTCTTGAGTACTAACACTTGTTTTTATCTTTCTTACGCTTGTTATTATTAAATAAAAGGAACCGAAAGTTTAAGTGAGAAATTATTGTCTTACATAAAATTTTAAAGTATGTGCGCTAATTGCGAGATAGCAGTCTGTGGTTACTCACCTCTTTCCTGAGAATTCACCCTCGCACAAAATATCTCGGCTCAAGAAGAGTCTAAAACATCAAGCATTATTCTACATCAAAGAATACGAGCACTAAGTGTTTTAATGAGATTTTCAAATAACTTCATTTCGTCAAAATTTGAGAAGGAAATTAAAATGGGCCAATAAAATACACAAAATACAATTAATTTATCAGATGAAATAGAATTTTCAATTCTAGTAAAAGTATTTCTGATCTTCACTCTATCTTGGTTCAGTTTCATACATTATTTCTGTGGGCTCTCCCGTCTCTGAATTTCTCCGGTTTTTAGTGTACTTGGATTGAATTGATTTGATGGTCCTTGGTAACTGGAATAGAAGTAGCCGACAGTCCTTCACGAGGTACTTATATGGAGTACTCATACGCAGTACTTATATGGATATTTGAAAAATAATAATTATTATGTGAGCTATTTCATGTTTTGTTGGGTTGATAACCAGATTAAACTATCTCCAGGTAGCTACTTGATAACTCAGCAGTAAGTTGAGTGAAATATTACCATTAACTATTATTACCAAACGTTCTTGACGATGAGTGCAGTACTTAATAGAGCAATCACATACACTTGTCACTCACTTGATAGTCTGAGTAGTTTTTCTTAATTCCTCATGAGACTTTTTGGCACCATTCCTAATCCTCCAATCAGAATGCACACCGTGATGGGTGTATAACTGGAATAATGTTTCGCATTGAATTTGTAGTATTTATTTAATTTGTCCATATAAATATAAATAAATTGAACAATTCTTGTTCACCACACGACAGAAGCTTGCGATTTAATTGCCCAAGTATCTTTTGACCGCACAGTTTTGAGCAGGATGAGGATGGAAAAAAAATGCTAACTTGGTTTCGTACTAAGGATAGATACAATATTCTTATTCTTATTTAGTTTCAATTTACACTGGAGCGAAATGTTACACTAATTAACAAAGGTAAGTAACTCGATATAATAATGAAAGATGATGTTTACACAAAACAGAGAATGAAATTTAAAATAACATTTACTATATAACGGGTTTGTAATAAGGTCGTTAATAATTTACGTTCATACGCAAGATTATAATTTCTGTTTTAAATAGAAATAAAATGTTTATTATATTTTCGTTTTGATAAAGACAAAAGCGAAACAGCATTCGTTAATTTGGTTTTGAAGCGTTTTAAAACAGAGAAAGTTGTACCTCTGTTTTAACAGAGATGGGAACGACACAACGCTCTTCTTCTAATTTCGATCCAGCTGGAGCAAAACGATGCAGCATTTCTTTGTTCCGTTTCCATCCGCATATGAACTGAATGTTTGTAGGCATTTAAGTTTCATTGCGGATTGAAACTAGCCTGATTTCTAATCGATCATTCCGATACTCTCCATTTCCATACCCATTTCTGGATTTGAGAAATCAGTTTTAATACATTTACGAAACTTTTGACTCTTTGAGATATAAAAAGGTATTCCAGGATATCTGTATTTTATTGTTTTGTTCTGTATGTTAATTTTGTCCTGTATGTTGTATTTATAAAAGTCAGATAAAGTAACTTGCTCTATCGCCTCTTGATAAAAGATTTAATCGTTAAATCAATTAGAAAACGATGTAGTAGTTGGATGACGCATTACAGTCCGTCGCAGAAGCACAAGGCACAACGAACGTAGGCACACGAATTGGGCGCTACAATTTTACTGTGCGTTTAGTTCTCGGCTTGCATCCGAAACTCTTTGACCTGCGACATTTTTCTAGAACTGCGCGACACGTAAGGGTGATCGGGAACCATGTATGATAAAGAATGAAAGTAAATATTGATGTAATTGTCTTTAAATTCATATTTTAAAGAATACTGCATCTGAATATGATATTATTTTTTGCACAAAATGATGGGGGAACATAGTCACAATATGTGTTTGTGCGTAGAACTGAATCGGAATGCATACTGAAGGCAACAAGAGAAAAGCATACCTTGAAGAAGTCTTATCTGCGCATGAGCCCTGGATCAGTCTATGCATGGGCCATACTGAGCGAGTACAGAAACAGACGTCCGTTATTATGCAGTGTCAATAACGTGCGTTCAATGTGTCGTCCGTTGTCTTCCGACACTGGGACACTTAAATCTGTTCGTGTTACGCCAGCCCAAAGAAACTCAAATTTATGGTTATGTTTGACTTTATAATCCTTAAGCAAAATGTTTCGGATAATTTGATCGCATTGCATTCAAACAGTGTACATGGAACAGGAATGTACCGCAGCCGATGCATTTTCCCTAAGGTCGAATACAAAGAAAGCTTTTGGGTATATTTCGGATTCACTTAATGATTCAATTTTATGATTCACAATCTTATGAGTGTGGTTTAAAGCTAATGAAATAAATTTCCTAGTCATTAAGGAAAATTCATACAAGAAAAACAAACGACACATTTCTTAACACCTTATATCTTAACGACACCAATTTTGAAACCTTATCACCTGCTTGCACCTGAAAGATTCTGACAATAGACATGATTCGGAAAAAATTTAAAAATAAATTTTCTCAACTATGTACATACAAACAATAAATTTGAATTTATTCGTCCATTAAACAACGCCCACCATTAAACGTTTATTGTCCATCATTATATATTACATCCTATACCGATCGCTCATGGAAGAAAAAGTAATTCAAATGCAAAATCACCCATACATGAGCGCATATATTTTTTTTTTATATTTTCAACAATGTGTCAAAGTAGTAGTTCATAAGTGTTTCTTCAATGAATTCTCGCTTATTAATAGATTTAATGCACTTTACCTCTTAAATGTGGAAGTCGTGATAGGTTCATTATACGTACATTCCCATTTCTTCTCCCTTTCACCTGAAAAGGTGCGCTTGAGGCTGTGCTTTACTCTTTGTTAGCAATTTTGGTGATTATTTATTACGTATTAACCAACCTGATTAGAAACTTAAGACTATCTTCGCTAATGTGTGCATCAAAAGAGGGTTAAGAATCAAGTTGTGTTCATTTAACGAAACCGAATTCTTCATTGACATTACGAGAACTTGAATATATTTTTAATAATTAGTACACAATGTGTACCAAAAGACAAAAATTTTCACGCTTATTCTTCAACAAATTCTGTATCATTAAATATTAAAATTTGATAAAAAAATTTCAATTCAATGGGGTAGTTTATATACAAAAATTATGTTGTGTGTAAATTTTAGCTAGGCGTTAGCCAATTTGCCAACGCTATTTGGTGTCATGGGCTGCGCATTACTTGTCTTGGAATTTACTCTCAATTGCGTTTAAATTTTACAATCTGATGATTTTTTTTGTTTAGAGTGAACGCAATATTAATTCGGATTTTAATTGTACACCTGGACGAAAACATTTTTACATCAATCTTACGTATTCTACTGAAATTTATTAAAATATTAAATAAGTGCAACTGACCAATTTATTGAGCACCACTGGGAACTACAGAAAACCAGTGGTCAGGAAGCAATGACAATACACGAGAAAAAGTGATAAAATATTGAATAAGAGATTTTGTTATAAAATATATATTTGTGTGAGAATGAAGTTAAAAATGAAAACTTGTGGTTTTAACGAGGAGCACATAAAACATTATGAAAACAATTTTAGAAACTATATTCATTCAATGCACATAACATTATCTTTTCTGATATTTTAGTCAGCAAATCACAATTCAATTTTTTGACGCCGATTTGAAATCGTGCAAATGCTCACATCTTCGGCTCCAAATTGAGATACAAAATTTACCTACCCTCCAAGGCAAGTGTCTCAACTTCCCTGTAATCGAAATTGCAGGTACCTTGGGGTATTTTTTTTCTGTTGCAGTATAGAATGTTACGTCCAAATTCATCCAAATTCGTTTGGAGAGACCACTTTGACGGAAAGAATATGAAGGCATCCAGGTTCTATTTCTCACCATGACATCAGAGTACGTTGTCTCGGACGTTGAACGAGATTATAGTAGTGCTATGTACGTCTGTCATCATTGTATTATTGAAATGTAAATTAATCGTTTATGAAACTAATGTCATGTATCCATGTAAATGTATTGACCTTATTGAGACACACTTGTGGAGACTGAAACCTGTTGACTAAACGTTGTGAGTAAAATACAGTTATTTAACTATATGTAGTTAAATGAGATCATTGCGGTACACTATCCAACATAAGATTTCCGTCTCATAAGATGCATCGTTGTGTGAGGATGCACATTGCGCATCTATTTTACTGGTTGGTAATTTTCTTTCAGGATAATTGTTGTTTGGAGAAGAATATATTTAACCGTTATCAATAGTTGATCGCGATGAGCCGTTTTCAAGAGTTGGTCGTGGTTAACTGTGATTGTATTTATGTGTGATAATCGTTCGTCATTGTTTATTGGGTTTGGATGTGGTGACAAGTATGTTTTGAAACTGTAGCTGGGGCTTATTGACAGACTCGAGTTGGGGTAAGTTGGCATTGCCCATACTGATTAACTCAGCTTCCCTCCCAACTTATCCCGCTCGTAATGGTTAAGACATATATAATGAAAGAAGCCACAAAGACTTCAAGAGACTGCAGGGAGATCTAACCGCACAGAATATCATCTGGTGTGTCAGGCCAGCTAAGAATACGATAAGATTGAAGATTTGGATGACCATGAATTTTGAGTTAATAATGAATGTTTGTATTGAACGATAGTAAAATATCACAAATTTTGGTGATGGACGGCGAGACACAACTGGAAAAAAATATTACGAAAACAAAATTCATCAGTCCAAATAAGCGATCCGTAAAATTGTTGATTTCAACCCATTTTCATCTTTGTCATGGAAGTGGGAGTGGTTCAACATATCAGCCGTATTTAGTGTGCAGTTTACCCGTGTTACCATGAAATGGAAAGATTTTCTTAAAATGATTATTCAACATGGTCGATAAAATATTGAATAATTCATTAAAGGAATTTTTTGTATTTTCAACTATCTTCTTACGAGCAAGTGGTTGCAACATCAATGGTCCAGTAAAAATAATGACTGGTTAAAAAGTAAAATTGCATAAAAACGTTTTTGTTATATGTAATATATATGATCATACGATAAACGTTTAAAAAGCGATACACAATATTGCATATTAAGGACTTATGTCAAATCATTAAGTTGAAACTGAGAAAACACGTATCTAACAAGGAGAAAAAAATCGTTCTTAAAATCTAGATAATGGGTTTTTCCAACACAAGGAATTATCAATAGATTATCTTATGTATAATATGTCAACACCGACGTCCTCCAAACAATTGCGTCAAAGGAAACAACGTTTAGACGAAATAGATGTCCGTCTACAGTAACATGTTTGCGTCATCTGGTCTCCCAGCTGTATTTCGTAGAAAACCTCCCGTTATCCTGGAATATAGTTTTCTTTTAACAACTGTTAATGATATAATGGACATTTTGTACCAAATTCGCAAATATGTTCTAAATAACTTTATTTTGAAATTTTATGTTTCTTTTTATTACTCTTGTATTGTAATAATTGTACGTAAATGGCCATAATAGCACATAAAACAGAATACTTATTTAAATCTGTTTGAATATATTCCTAATAATTAAACATTTTTTACAGAATCAGAAAATGCATGAATATAATTATATTGGTGTACTTATCTTTCCTATTTTTGCTGTACTTATTTATTTTATATTATTTCACATCTTTACAATTACAATGAATTACTATACGTTTTCCATTTATTTATACTCTTTAGAACAACATTGTCATTACTATATTTCAAAGTAATATTTTAATGAAAGACCGTGATTAACTGTTTTTATCTGAACAGTTTTTTTTTTTTTCCCGCCAGTAAACGGGAGTGTGGAGCAATACACTTTAATGACTATGTTCTTCCCTATTGCTCTCCTCCTGCAATCTAGCGCTGGTGCCACAAGCGGAACACGCGATTAGACATACCTATATCATGTGTAGGAAAACGCATGAGGTAGCTAATAAGTGAAAATATTTTTTTTTCATGTGATTAAGTAACCTTTGGTTGACTTAATACATTTTTTAATTATTGAGTTAAAACTTTTTTATTTAACGTCAGCATTTTGGTTACTACCCGTAAACAACGTGGAAGTTGAATTGTTAAGAGTTGTTAGATAAGAGATTATTGAAATTATTAAAAGCAAACATGTACAGTTAACTTTTTGCAAATTATGAGTAAAAATTATATATTAGACTAAAAATTTACTAGTATCATTACTTAGTTAAGATAATTAAAAGCTGGAGCTAACGCTCGGTATAAAATTGACTACATGGTAGCCTCAGAATGAAAAACTACATGTAAGGCACTAAACCCCTATAGTACAATAGTTTTGAAACGGTTGATTTGCCATAATTAGAGTATTGTCAAATTAGTAACAGTATTTTAATTTCTATATCTGAACTTCTGTAAGTGAAATAACAATCTTTCTAACTTTTCTTTTTTTCGCAATTTTAATGAAAATAAATAATTTTGAAGAAGTATAAATTATAGTTGAAATAAAAAAAATATTCAAAGTCCAATGACTCGGAATACAAATTACCTGAATCAATTTTGTAGAATATTTATGTATGAACATTGAAAAAAATCCTAGTTGCCTAGAATGTGATATTGATGTTACGGAGTACTTTTGTGTGATTAGGACGATCAAATATTCCAGTTAATGATATTTCTAGTGAATTTCATCACTAAAAGTTAACTTTTTTAAAATAATTTTTCCTTTTATAATTTCTTTAATTTTATAGATCCAATCATCCGAATTTCCGCGCATACGAATTGTCCAAACTTCAACTAGTTAAGATAAATTATTTATTTGTTAACTAACTGAAAAACGGAGTGAGGGTTCATTGTATCCTTCATCATCATCATCATCATATTATTATTATTATTATTATTATTGGGGCTTTAGGGCTCTCCAAGAACTAGGTCATCGGAGCCTTGCCTCCTTTTTATTGAAGTTTCACAATTTTAAAAGAACATTGTTGAAAGTAAAAATATTATTTAATATACTTCATAAAATTTATTTTTGTAATGAAATATCGAATATGATTTTTTGTTTTAATTTTTATTACCTAGAATATTTTTTTAAAATACCCCTAAAGATAGCTATTCGAGGAAAACAGAGTGTATTACCATGTGTATTTTCTGCTGATACGCCGTATATTGTCTGTTTTATGGAGTTATTTTCACTGGAGAACTTTCACTTCCAAGAATTTTATTCCATCCAAACACCAGCTTCTGGAGATTTTACACTTCCCTTCATCAATTTACCTCGTGTTAATACCGCTTGTGTGGGATTCTTTTCAACTACACTCCTCCATTTGCACTTCCCTTCGTCCTATCTTATTCCATCCGGCAGCTCTCAACGACGTGTGAACAAAGGTTTCAGAATCGAAATCTTCATTCTGAAATTCATATTTTCTAGAATTAGAAGTATAATCTCTTATTTGAATTTAACGTATCCTGTGGTATGGAGAAAAACCTCTCTGAATAGTTAGCTTTCATTGTTAGGTAGAATTTGCCTGTTACTTTCGAACATTCAATACGCATTTTTATACACAAGATATGAAAAAAAAAGTGTTATTATCGTATGTTAATACTTCAAAGTTTCGTTCGTTAAAGCTTACTTGCAAAAAATCATGAAAATAAACTTCTACGAACGTTTAGAAAAATATTCTTACATTCAGATGTCTAATTATCCATAAATCTTCTAATTTACCAACATTTTAAGAATACTTGTAACGCAGGAATAGTCCTACAAACCGGATGCGTAGGTAGGTCGTCACAAAATTGACCTTAAAACAAAAAGCTGAAGAACTTGTTTGAGGAACTCACAATCATTAAAATAATTAAGAAAAAATAAACATAGACATACTAGCTATTATCGTTTGACTGAAGAAACCTTTCTTTCATTGAATCGTTTCAAATTCAACCGAAGTTTGAATGAATTTGAAATTGGTATGATCACGTTTTTCTTTTTCTAAATGGATTTAATTCACTCTTTTCTTATTAAAAACGAAAAACAAAAATTTCTCAAAACATTGACGACTGTATTATCGCAATTGTTCATCCTCCATGAAGTGTCAAAAAATTTGGGTTTCTAATATTCTTAAAACTTTCAACAATTGTGAGATTGCTTCATGAGTTAAACTTATTTAGGTTCAGGTGATGCAATAAAATCCGTTTGTTGCTAGTTTTAAGGTCCCATGTGTACATCATAACCCTAATAATAATGACAATACATTTAATGAATATATTAATAATAAATTTATTGTCAAAAATGCAGTACAAACTGCGTATGATCACGTGGCGGACAATACACTAATTTACTCTACGGAAGCAAGCAAGGGACCATCCCATCAATTCCGATCAAGGGCCCTAAGGCAGAGGCGGATTCAAAAATTTCAGCATAAGTTCCTAGATAAGATAAAAAGTTAGTTGCGAGTTATAATACTAATAGAATGTCAATGTGTTTGTAATTTAACGCAAAAAATTTATTTTACATGTACAAATAATTATCGAACTATAGATTATTCTGAGTATAGTGTTTAAAAATCATAAGAATTGAAATAACACTTAATTCATGATTTATTGTTACAATAAACACGCCCCTAGACAAAGCCTAGAGAACCTGTATAAGAAATCCGCCTCTACCCGAAGGAAAACCGGAGCAAAACCCGGACCAGGATGGGGTTACAGAATTAATGTACACAACCGTGCCAAAGTTGAGTACACATAAAACTAAAATAATATGAGCCATATGACAACACAATCATGCAGAAAAATTGTTATAAGTTATGTTTTGAAATTGTTATAAGTTATGTATTGTTATTGAAATTGTTATAAGTTGAAAATCATTTTCAGAGCCCTCAGAATCACAAGGAGCAAAAATTACTACTTCGCCTAAACTTTCCTGGTAGATCCTGTTTTGAGCTCTGAATGATATGACTGTACGACCAAAGGATATGTATCTTTCTACAGTACCTTTTTACCTTATTAGGTTCTGTGTTGAAATAAGATATATTGATATCTCTCAAGGGATGATACTAGGGTGACGCGTATTTCATCTTTCTTTTGTCTTAAGATGTAGACTACGTGCAGGGTCATCAAAATAGATTGCTCAGTTTAAAAAAAATATTACAGCAAACATTCTTAAATAAGATAATTCTTTTATTAAAGTAGTTCTCGTAGACGCTGAAATGATGATTGCATAGTGTGGAGATTGGACATGAGCAGAAGGTCGACAAATGTGGCGTCATACCGTAAGCCGACTGTGTAGCAGAAAGTAGTGCGTTCTTTGGTATGCGAATAGAAATCGACCCGTGTATAGCGTCACGGGTCGTGAAGGATAGTGTAGGTGGAGTTATTCATCATTGTAAGTGCTTGATTGATATTAATACTTAAATGTAGCTAGCGTGTTCGAGTATGAATTCCCCACAAAATATAATTAGTTAAGAGAAGGCAAAACTAAATACACTATAAGAAATTACGTACACGTAGATTTAAAAGGCACAGGTCATTTAATGTGCGCAGACTGAGAACGAGAAACGTACATAACAAGGTACATGAAATAATATACATGGTCATTCAGTCATAGATCTCCTAGTGATTATTGAAACAGTTAAATGAGTTTAAAACGATTCCTGATAGGACATAAATCAATGTAGATTACTCACATGCAATACATGGAAAGTCCGTGGAAATCTGAAAAAGTCACTGTATAATAACACTTGGCTCGAATAATAATTCGGCGAGTAGATAGTTCTGACGCCGAGTTGAACTGAGCACTGAATTTTAACGTTGATAGTGTGCGTGCGCATTGAGAACCCGTACTAGAACGCGATGTCACTCCCGTGAGGAAGAGCGGTCGGCTGATGTCACTCGTAGTGAAGCGCGCAGTTGACTGATATTCTAGTTTATAAATCAACAAGTTCCGTTGCTAGGTTCTAACAGTCGACCAGGTCTCCTTGTAATGATGGGAGTCAAGTTCGTGGGAGTTGGCTTTGGTGACTATCACTATGTAGCGTGTCGCTACAACAGAAGACTCAAACCTTTCCGTCGATCAAATTTAGAAACAGGAAATTTCGAGGGATAAACTCTCGTCAGTCCGGTCGAGAACAAGACGAAAAGACTAGACGCACTCGTCAATCTCGTGTTAGGAGACCAATTTGCTCAACGAATCTCTAAACTGAAAATAACGACTAAAACGAAAATAACATTTTAAACTGATCTGTACGAATACACAAATGGTGTCGAAATAAAATACCCAAACATTCAGCTAAAGCAAGACATGACTCAACGCGCATGGCACGAGCTTTACTACTTATTCAACTCACACAGAGTAAGAAAAAGATCTCATTTCAGTGTGAACTGAGTTACCACCTAAAAGTTTTATGTTTTATGTAAATTTCAAAGAAAAAATCATTTATATTTTTTAATAATTATTGATGAACGAATAATTTTTCTTAGCATTATTTTCGATGACCCTGCATGTTTAGAAGTCGACTCTCCTTATCAGCCTCTTTGGTTACTAAATGAGAGAGAGAGCGAAATGTAAACCTAGAAAATTCAGCGACATCTACTCTAGGGAGTGTCACCCAAGGGAGGAATGGAAAAGGCGTTTTGAGGCTGGAGTGCTTTTCGCAGGAAATGCATCAGATATATATTGGCCGGTGAGAGTGTTTGATCGTTGTATTTAAAACAGGAAAATTCATAATTTAACATAATGTGAGTTCGTTAGATGACTTGGAAGTTTGATTATGTCGAAGAATTATATTGGAATGTTTCTTTTTCTCACTTCATAGTTTCATGTTTCATTAGTTTGTTCCCGTTGATATCATTTTTATTATTTCCCATACAAAAACCTAATAATATATCTTAGATTTAAGGATAAGGAAATAAAAATTGTTGTAAATTGGATTCTGTGTATTACTCATTCACTGCTTACGTCATATTTGTCTGAAATGGTGACTGAGTCCACAGGAGTAAGCAGAAACAGTACCTTTTAATATTTGACTTAACAGGTGGCTGGCAGAACGAAAGAAATGTTTTTCCCTTTTCTTTGTTACAAATGTTTATAAATAGTTCATAATGAAGAAAAAAACTTGAAAAGTTTCATCACTGTTGTAACACTTAACACATAAGCTTAAATAATTAATCACTTAACACTTTAGCTTATATAGTTTAAATAACTGCGATCCTGGTTCAACTCTCTCTAGTTCCTTGTACTAATTGAATTGACAGGGTTGTCGATCAATGCATGGATCAGAGATCAAGGGAAAATTCCCTACCGGTGCGTTCCTCCTCGGTAGCATTAAAATACTTGTCCACTTTCCCTTTCTCTCGTCGCCACGACATTAAAAAGCCAGTCATTCGCGAAGCACACTGTCACATAGTTTTCCATTACTGCCATATTTATGATCAGACGTTGAACAGGAATTACATATGTATTTCCAATGCTTCTAACGTTAGATAATAACTTTTATAAAATTCGAGTGACTGTATATATATTTTACACAAAATTATCTAAATTCTACGTTTCTTAAACGGAGCTGAACTTTCACTTTTTCTTTGTAAGACAAATGAGTAACCGATACAATAAGTCTATTTGATATCCACTTATTTGTCCTTGATGGTAGTCGAGCTCTGAGTTTCAAAGTAATGAAAAGATGAAACTCAGCTTATTAACATTGGATGCTCTTTCACATTCAAAATCATTTCTTTCACATTAATTTTATTACTCTTGTTTATATTTGACCCCATTGACATCATACATTGCCTTCATCTCTTCTACTCAAATGATCAGTGTAATTTATCTCTTCGATCTCTTCTGATATGAGCTTTGCTTTTACATTTGAATAATATCATTAATATTCAGATTTAATTATCTCTTCTTGTACTTTACCTAAATTCTAGAAAACCTGGTTTTTGCCTCCATGAGGAACTATTCACCTCCTCAACATCTGCACGTTCGTCTTGGCTATTTCTGTTTCGTTCTCCACGTATTTGCCATTGGGACCGATGTCACCTACGCCACCACAAGACTTTGTGAGCTACCCATTGGTGTTTCTCCGGCGTGTTCCCGTTTCGCAGCTCCCCTATTGGCGGGCGAGCGGCCGGCGAAAGGCTCCGAGACGGTGGCGACGTAGGTGGCAACGAGGCAGAATCTGTGTTAGTCTGCCAGATCCAATGTGGCGCTAACGTCACAACCAAAGCTTTCATGGTATCATTCTATATCCTCAATATAGAATTAGACGATGTAATGGTGCTATAATTCGTAGTTTTGTGTACGAAATTATTGATGTGACTTATGTGTCCTCAAATAAACACATCCACTACCCCATTATTTTAGGATCAAAATTAAATTTTATTTTTTAGTTATCTTCAGTTAATTCTGTATATATAAAAAATCCCCACTTCCCTTTTAAATTTTTTCGGACTGCTATCTTTTTCCACACCCCTAACTTCGTCTCCAACGTTAGCGATCTATTGCCTGTTATTCCAACTATATTAAGTATATATAGAACAATCATAACCTGTGGTGACCCTCACTTTTTTATTGTTTCTGCTTCTGTCTTTGAGGAGTTCGTTGACGTGTGCTTTATTTTCCCGCAGTGTCTACCTACTCCTCCCCTCTTTCCACCTCGCTCCTTCTTCTTCTTTCCTTGAATCCCATCACAACTTCTACCACTACTATCACCACCACCACCACCACCACCACGGCCATCCCCGCTCTCGCCGCGCCCTCTCCACCACCTCCACCGCCTCCTTTGCAGCTGCCCGCCGCCACCGCCTTCCGTCGGCGCAGCAGTCGGTGTCCGGAGCTCCACCAGCCCGCTCGACCGCTCCTCTAGTGAAGGGGAAGAAGAGGAAGAAGAATCCTTCATCAGGAGACGCGGTTGCTTGTGTCGGTGTGTGCATGCGCTCTCTCGCAGAGCTGTGGTAACTCTTTCCGTTGTTTCGATCGCTCGTTCGCGCTTGATTCGCGACCCTCTCGCGGGGAACGGTAGCAGCGGCGGAGACTCACAAGAGAAGAGGACTTGCGTCTGTCCGAGGATCTCAACGCAACGCCTATCACCATGGTGAGTTTGGAAGATGCTTACCAAACCTATATTACCCGGCGTTTAGGACACTGTGTTTTTTTCCCCTCATTCTAAGTAAAATGTAGGAAATCTGTATTTTGAGATATCAAAGTATGACCATCAATTTGAATCAAAGATTTCAGAAATTTTTACGGTTTTGTGTAGTTTACATAAATTACTTTGTATTAAATGCGTGATTTACAGATTTGAAATATATTTATACAAAAATTAGGCACTTAGAACTATCAATCACATCGTTATTTTTCGCAATTCTTGCAGGTTTAGGTGCTTCTTAGTTGTAAAATTAGTAATACAAATTCCATAACAAATTATTCAACCCCGAAAGTAAGAAGATTCATAAACAAATTAATACATCACGGAAAGTTTCTTAAAGTAATTTTTGGATCACTTTTCATGATGTTTTGGAGAATGATCAGTTATAGGAAATTTCGGTAAGAATATGATAATCGTATTTATTTAGGGATGTGAAAGTTTACCTGAATTAAATAATACGAAAAAAAATTCGAGAGTCCCAGAATATCTGAAATAAATAATGGATATTTTGGTATGAATATCAAATTACCAGCACAAGCGTAGCCTAGTAAATTAATATGCATAATTCTTCATTCGTTAATAGCATAATTTACAATAATTCCATTGATCAGTTGGACCAAAATGTTAGTGTATTTTTTACTTTAGGAAGTTAGAAGCAATGATTTTTTCTATCGTAATTCTTTTTGCACTTGGAAACATTTGTGCAATATTTTATGAATTTCTTCAGTGTATTGTAAAAGTGATTTTTCTATTCAAAAGGTATAGCTATTTGTATGGAAGGAACATAGAAGTCCGTCCTCGTATTCCCATTAGTGCCAAATGGTCGAGGCAAACCGCTCAGGAAGCTGCGAGTCTCTTTTCGAGGTCGTAGAACTAGTTCTTTGCTTCCTCAAACTCTAGGATATCTATAACAGATCCTTCTTTTACACATGGTTGATAAATTTCTTTTCCCCCTAATTTTAATTAAATTTAAATAACAGACATTAATAGAGATTAATTGTTTTCTTAATCATTACTTGCACTGTCAACTAAAAACACCTTGAAAAATGAAAGAAAAAATGTAAAATTGATTACAGTTGATTACAGCTGTATATAGTTCTCGTTTTTATAAGAAACAAAATCAGGCGCAAGAACATCCGAACTGGGTAATTTACCATTATGAATTCGCAATCTTATTACAGCAAATAATTTTCAGATTTATATGATAAGTACATTGTAGGCAATTTTAAACTAATCCGAAACAGAAACATTAGTAATAATATTCAGGAATGAAATAATATTTGGATAGAAATTAAATTCTCATTGGTGGTTAATGTCTACTTTTATTCCTTGTAGACCGGCTGTTTCCTTTCACTAGATTGAGAGCGGGTTAATTTAACTTTCGTAATAGTGTACACTGGGACGTTGCTGAGTAAACCCGAACATTTCAGAGAGGGCGACGAAAGAATTAAGCACCGTGGTTTCAACATGCCGCTTAATTGTAACAGAAAGCATCCAAAAAACTTACTAAGTATCTAAAAAACAACTTTACAACTGACAGGTAATTTATGTTGTGGGATTCCTATGAATAAGGTTTTATGAACAAAATGAGCTTTTGAATAATTTTGGAAAATTATTTTTCTACACATATCTCGATATTTATATTCAATGAAATTAATTTTTAGAAGATACTGATATGCTAACGGTTATCACTTGGGATATCTATTTCGTAATTGTAAGTGGAGATTGGATCTCCATTAGAAATTGCTGGGATTTTCGTCTCCTCGCGCATTGAAATTTCTTTGTTTTCTGGGTTTGAGACGTTCCACGACGATCATGACAAATACCGCTCCCAACTGATAGACTGACGCTATAGAACATTGAATTGATGAGATCGAAGAATCTATCATAAGAAGCTTTAAATGACATCTCGTTGTTTAACATAACATAAATTTCAAATATGACCGTAGTAAATTAAAATACATTAATTCATTGGTCTACTAAAATTTTCTTAATTTTCTAGAGTATGATCAAGATAATTCAAATTACTTTTCATCGCTCACAGATGTTGGATCAATTTTTATCTTACTTAAGACTGCCAAAAGAAGTTAGATATGAATTGAATTGTCAAACCATTTCTTCATTATGAATACCCAGTGGAACAATAATATTCAATTATTACCTTCATGGAATTGTATCTATTTTCAGATAACAAGACTAAATTTATTTTACGTAGTTAGAAGTGGTATTAATAAACGTTGAGCACTTCATAGAATAAGAAAGTTTGTATGATTTGATTAAATATTTTTGATATAAACCTTTTTCGTTCTTTCAATAAGGTCTCTAATGAACTTACGGTAATTAATTATAACTTTATAAGAAGTGAATAATTACATTTCTTGTTACAAATATTATATTACAAATAGATTATATAACAGAAAAATATTATTCTATAATATTTCTCTATAGCAGAAGCGGAATAATGAAGAAACGCACAAAAGCATAAACCTGAGTATATTTCTCTATGTTTCTTTCGCTAGGTTGGAGAAGATGACAGTCCTAAAAATGTTAGAGATTTGTAGAATTGAAATATATGAAAAAGGATAATAAAATGGAAATTTTAAAATAATGAACGGACATAAAATAATTTAAATTTAACGTAAAATTTAAGGAGGTACCGAAGGCTTACTATTCATATACTGTTCTCTGAATCACCGAAACTGCTGACGACAAAGGAAATAGAAAATACACAAAAATATAAAAGATCAAAAGATAATCTATATCTAACTTGTGATTTAAATTGATTGGCGTGTGAATAAGTTATGACAAAAAAGAAGTTACAATTACATGTTGGTTTCATACATCGACTTCAACAAATAAAAGAGAAAATAAATAAGTGATTTCTATATTATTTGAACTTTGCATCAGTGAACATTGTTTACGACACTCAGTCTTCCGTATTGGTGCAGAAGAACAGGCAAACACTTGCAGGAGCCGGAAGTGACGGTCCACTGGATGAAGTGTGCATGCCTCGGTAGCGTCTGCCGAAACGAATGAGCTCTTTTATTCTTAATTAATACTTGGTTGATCTAATCACTTAAGGATGTTCGTGTTCGCAATTTCATGAAAAAATGTTAAATCACCTTAACGAGTATTTATTCCTGAACGCTTACTTCTGCTTTTCTCTGCTGATTGATGCTATTCTTTGTGCGCAAAGACCCCCGCGGTCAATGATAGGATTCCTTTCTTTCATCACTGGGAGTGAACTGTAAATGCTAAACAAATGGATTTAATCCGTTTACCTGTAATATACAGCAAATATTTAAAGCTCTGTTTGAGTAATGAGCTTTAAATATTTGCTGTTTTAAGCTCGGAATCGTCTCTCTTTCAACTATTTAATAAATTACGAATGACAGGAATAGTTTGCGAAGCAATGGATAAAACTCCGCGGTTTATTTTGAAATATTATGAATTTTAGTTCCATTATGTACTGTGAAAGAGCGTATACTTAGACATATCGTGGATATTCTTTGAGATGAATGTGTACCATTGTAATATAATACAAACTTCTTGCGGGTAATTTATAAAAATAGTGAGTTAATTTTTGGAATCATTTCTGGCAATAAACTAAATCACTTTCTTCCTATACTTTGACTACATTCTAATTTCATGAAAGTGAAGGTAAGTAATTTATCAAATTGTCAAACCTTTCTATTATAGATTGTGTATGTGATTGGGTGTAATAACGTAAAATACTAATAATAGAAAACCATAACTATACAGAATGATTTCAATGATACTTCGCAATTTTTTACGGTCATTAACTAGTAAAAGGATTGCGGTGACACAGATTTAATTCTTTCGCAAATAGCATCATCACCTTGTGTCTTGAGGAGAAAGCGATCCATTTTACTATCAGGAAACCAACAGCGAACAATGCTCTCCCTCTGTATAAACACGAGTTAACGACGAGACAAATTTCCTGCACATTCGCATCGCGAAAAGACTCACAAGAGCATGACACAGTTGTAGAAATTGCAGCCGCCATAGCGGAACCAGAATCCTTGAAGCTTAAATCCTGCGCTGTGCATAAGAACGAGAGAGTGTATCCACTAATGACACTTTTGATTTATATCACCAGAGTAACGGAGGTACAGTTTTTCCCTTCGGAGTGTAAAAGTGTCTGCGGAAGTGGAGGAAGTGTCTGCGAACTGCTTCGTTGTACCGATCTACATGGCGCGAAACGAGAACGATACAATTATTTGCTGGAGATGAAGCGTGCAATGGAAGCGTTCGCTTTCCGAATTAAATAAACATTAATCATTTATTTAAGCTACATAATTGAGACATACAAATGGTACTGAAATATTTGGTCTGCTATAAGTTAAATTGTGGTAGTAAATAATAATTTTTTAATTATCGCCTTTCTTTAATAATACTAACCTAACGTTTTCAAATATAAGATCAGTGGACAAAATTGTGAAGTATATCGATTCATAGCCGTGATTTTGCAACATAAAGCACATTTCACATCTATCAAAATACTTTTTTGTATATAAGCATCTATGCGTCCAATACTTACCTGTTATTAGTTACTAGAAAAACTCCCGTCTAAAACTAATGTATCATATTGATTAAGTTCAAAAAGACGAATCCAACGGTATGCGTAACTCATTGTTTTCCTTTTTAATTATTTTGCGATGTCTTGTGTGCACCGCAATATACGGTCGATATACATCGAAAGTTCTGTGTATACATCAAATGTAGCACGTAATATATAATTTTTCTCGAAGGGGAAAAACCTACCTTATCAACTTCAGGGTAATTCACTAGCTATTCACATATACTCTGTGAACAGTACAATAATTTTGACATTCCTCTCGTTAATCCGAACACGGATATTCGTTTCTAAGAGACGATGATAATTTTTATCAGTTTTAGCGATCATATATACTTGTGAAGAGATATCTGTCCCACTTCTCACGTCGCCCCCTACAACTTTTGCGAGAGGAACCCGAGGAGAACGCGCGACTGTTGCGAGTGCCTCCTAGCGGCCGATGGCTCAAACGCGCAATATTTTTATTGGTCATGTAGCAACACAGGAGTAGTGCTCGACGCCTCTGATTGAGAACACTCCCTGCGTATCCATGAGAAAAGCAACCAAACGGAATCGGATTTTGTACTTTCCCAACCGGATTTGCGTGTGAATAGAATTCGCTTCAAGAATTCCTTTCTCGTTGAATAACATATGTTGGGAGTTGAATGATTACTGGTGGATGATAATTACGTCAGGATATACGTCCGTGTATAACGAGTCAGTGAAAACTAAGTTTCAATTCCGAAGACGTGAGTACAGTGAGATGGGAACAAATGAAAGTGATGGGAATATTGTCTCGCACTCAAGAAAAAAGAATACAATCTTATCACTTGTTTCTTCGTGGAGATGTATGTGATACAAAATGTATGAGTGATCTCGATGACTCAAGCTTTTAGATATAATACTCACCAGTAATAAATCAAGAATGTACTATGACACTGTAATTACAAACATGGCGAAAATTCATTGTTGTGGTGAAATTATTAGCATTAATCAACAATCTGTCTTATTTTCACTTCTTACAGTTATTACATGTCTTGATAAATATTTGAATTATTTTAAGTACGATTCCCTGACAAGCAAATCTTTTCACATTCTGGATTTATGATGAAGAAAATTGTATATTTCGTCCTGAACGTGACTTTGTACTTTTTACTTCCACTTGCTAATACGTGCGGTTGAACGACGACGTCAAGAAAACTGAAGAACTCAACACGGCGGTTCACAGTTGATTCGAAAAAGATTGAGTAGTCCATAGGTCTGATTTCCGGATGAAAACATTAGGACTGGATGAGCTTAGCAATGTCCTTTAGATCGAACAAAACATGCTTTGTCGCGAAAAAGGGAAGAAAGCTCACAGGACTTTTTCTAAACTGAAACGGATTGGTGTCATACTTATTTATGTAGTTCAGCGCTTACTATTTCGCAGCATTAAACGTTAGAGGAGAAGAAGACAAACAAAAATTTCTTAATTTAAGACTTTATTTTTTACCTTATTTGCTTATTAAACATACAATTCTAACTTCTATAATCAGAAAAGTTATTCATCATTCTAAGTCCATAAACGAAATGTAATATTTTTTTTAACGAAACGAACATTATTTCAAAAATTGATGGCAAGCTAAGAGGTGGATGTGCATAAAGCACATTTTGGGACGTAATAATAATAAATTTAATAAATTTACTGTCAAAAAAGCAGTACAAACTGCGTATGACCACGTGGAGGACAATAAACTAATTTACTCTCCGGAAGCAAGCAAGGGACCATCCCATCAATTCCGATCAAGGGCCCTAAGGCAGAGGCGGATTCAAAAATTTCAGCATAAGTTCCTAGATAAGATAAAAAGTTAGCTGCAAGTTATAATACTAATAGAATGTCAATATGTCAGTAATTTTACCCAAAAAATCGCATGTACGAGTTATTATCGAACTATAGATTATTCTGAGTATAGTGTTTCAAAATCATAAGAGTAGGGACCCCCCCCCTACTAAATTCTCTATTTATTGTTACAATAAATTAAACCCGTAGACAAAGCCTAGAGAACCTGTATAATAAATCCGCCTCTACCCGAAGGAAAAACGGAGAAAAACCCGGGCCAGGATGGGGCTACAGAATTTATGTACACAACCGTGCCAAAGTTGAGTACACATAAAACTAAATTAATAT
>NNCF01126402.1:1437273-1471321 GCA_002313205.1 Laupala kohalensis | reverse complement strand
GCGGTTAAAAACTACCTCCTGCACCAGTGCTTCTACACTGTAAAAGATTTTATTGATTTTAACAAAAGTTAAATTCAATAAAATCTTTTACAGTGTAGAAGCACTGGTGCAGGAGGTAGTTTTTACCGCGGATTTGAAGATATTCAATTTCATAATGTCTTTTATATTCTTGGGCAGGTTATTATATAGAACGATTCCCGAATGATGCGGTCCTTTTTGGCAAAGAGTGGTTGACACTCTAGGGCGATGAATATTACTACTATTGCGTGTATAGTGTTCGTGAACGAGACTGTTTCGTATAAAGCAAGGGTTGCACTTCAGTAATTCGGTCTTAACAAACAAGACCGTTTCATAAATATAAATGCAGGGAAGTGTTAAGATATTTAATTCCTTGAATAAAGGTTTACAAGAATTTCGGGGAGGAGAGTTACAAATTATCCGAACTATCCTCTTTTGAATTCTGAAAGTTTGAATACTCTGACCGGAATTGCCCCAGAAGGTAATGCCGGAACGTAAATGGGAGTAAATGTTTGCAAAATATACGCAACGAGAAATACGTGGACTAACTACGTTAACTAAAATTCGGAATGCGTAACACAATTTTCTTAATTGGGAATGAAGATTGTCAATGTGACAATTCCATTTGAGGTTGTCTTGAATATGGAGACCTAAGAATTTTGTATTTGTAACAGTTTTTAATTGTGTTCCGTTTAAAGAAAGAGAAACCTGGGGTAAAGATTTTGTGATACTATTGTGAAATGACATAGACACTGTTTTGTCAGTGTTTACAATGAGACGATATGCATGGAAACAAGTCGAAAGGTTAGACAAAACTTTTTGAGCATTGGCGTGTGTACATAGTAAATCAGTGTCATCAGCAAAAAGAACAATTTTGCAATCTGATGTGGATGATGACATGTCGTTCACATACAATAAAAAGAGTATAGGGCCGCAAGTAAGTGATCCTTGAGGTACTCCGCAAGTAAGTGGCTTTGTTTCTGAAAGACAATGCTGTATATTTTCAGTATGTATATAGGATATTTCTACTTGTTGATATCTATCTTTTAAATAAGAAGTTAGCCATTGATGTGGAAGTCCACGAATGCCTAAAGAATGCAATTTGGAAAGGAGAATTCCGTGACCGATGACTTCGAATGCTTTGGATAAGTCAAGAAAAACACCCTGAGGATTTACTCCACGGTCAAGAGATGTGGTAACATCGTTTAAGAAGGAAAATATGGCGCTTGTAATGGAGAAGGATTTTCTAAAATCGTGTTGATCGTCAGAGAGAATGTTAATTTTTTGATAAAAAATCTAGAAGACGCTTATAGAACAATTTTTCTAGGATTTTTGAGAAAGTGGGTAGTAGAGATATTGGTCGGTAATTTCCAATATTAAGTTTGTTTCCTTTCTTGTGTAAAGGTTTCACTTTAGCTCTCTTAAATATATTGGGAAACACCCCTTCCGATAAAGAACTATTAAAAATATTTACGAGTGGATTTAATATAGCGTGGGACGAAGATTTAACAATAAACTCAGGTATATCATCTATGCCTCGTGAAAATTTGTTTTTTAAGGAGCTGATGATTCCCATGACTTCACTGGCGTTAGTTTCGGAAGTGAACATAGAATTGGGTATGTGGGTGGATATAATTGGAGGACATTGATTTGGATATACTGAGTCCGTTATTTTACCAAGTTCTGAGAAGTAAGAATTAAACAAACTTGCGATGTCCTCAGGATTTGATACGATTTTGCCATCGTTTAGTAAAGAAACATTTTCTTCGCGATTTTCAGAAGTTGACGTGTAATTGTTAACAATATTCCACATGGTATGACGTATAAGTATGACGTAAAATGTCATACTTAGAAGAAGAAAATTAAAGGCAATATAAAATGGGTACATTTATTTCGGAAGAATCAAATTAACATTTTAAAACATTTACCTTAAACATAGTTAAAGTTACGTTTGAACTTTCAAAGTCAAAGTAGAGAAATTAGAAAGGAGAAAATGATGGTAAAAATGTCGTTAATGATCCATAAAAATGAACCTTGCAGTAAATTGAAGTGTACAACTTCCTTGGAACGTCCAGTGTCGTGCAGGAAGAGTGAAGATCATTTGCGGTTGAGATTCACCGCTACGCGTTGTGTGATCACAAAGAACAAGCTAATTTAATTTTTCTTCTAGTCACGTGAGCAAGTTCTTTAAACTTTTATAGACGAGGGATTGTGAAGGTCGTGCATATTTCTAGACTAAGAAGAAACAGTTAATATAGTTTTTCAACCCGCTATTGAAATTGTTTGTATTAACATATCCGATACTTGTCTACAAGATCTTATACAACTTTTGGCTTAACATCGAAGTAAAACTGTTAGCGATTACTTGATAGGTTATTTCGTTCTTCTAAAAATGAAACAGCAATATATACGAAGTACATTTTACACAATTAAGCTAATTCTTACCTCAAACCCTTACAATATCTTGTACTAAAAAAATCAGTCTAGAGTATAGTTACAATTCAGTTTTTATTTCTAAAAATTGTTGTTTTACAAAAACATTCTAATTACTCCACTTGATATTGCCACCGAGTACTAATACGGAGTTTGAAAAGTATTTGACGAATAATGTTAAGGGAAATTTCTTTACTTTAATTTGTCTTGAAAAGATATTAATATTTGAATTCTAAGAGTAAATTAGTTTCAGAACGTTTTAGAATTGAACACCGTCAACATTGTCTTATCACCAGCTACTGTTGTCAATTCAATTATTCGAGGTTTATTAATTAATTTAATTTCCCATGAACTGAATTTTTTTTTCATGACGGAACGTATTTTGCTAAAAGTGGAAAATATATTATTTATATTATTTTATACGATTATTTTGTAAGTAAAATATGATATTGAAATATTTCTTGAAACCTTATTTGTTAGATCGTAATATGAATCACAACACTTGATGCTTGGCGTTGTTGGCAATGTAAAGTTGTTGCAATGAAACTGATATCTCTCGTCAGCGGAGTTCAATGCCCGGGAAGCATACTGACAGTAGCGTAGCGCGCTGAATAATGCAGCGTACGAAAATGGGCCGTGTCTACATAGTTCTGTGGCGTGGTGGTGGGGAGAGGGGTAGAGATGGAGGAGGAATGACAGTAGTGCAGATCAGCGGTCGCCAACCGATGATTTCCATGCCACTAGTGGTTCACGAGAAAATTTTGGTGGCCCGCAGAAAGGTCAGAACATTAATTGAAACTTTGATCTCCTGTTTCTGAAACTTGTTAAGACATAAACATTTGATTGTTAATTATCTTCATAAGATATTTTAGGAACACGAAACGAAGTAATCAAAAAACATTTCTCTGATTTGATGTCCTAGATGAACTAGATCAGATGATGAACTAGATCCATATCTTGGACATATCTTACATATAGCATCTTTAGACTTTGTTGCATCATTGAATAAGTATGTTTGATTAATTAAGTATTTTCACTTTTGTTATCAATAAGAAGACTCTTATTTTTGTTATGATAAATAGGTTCATTTCATATTTGTTATCAATAAGAAGACTCTTATATTTGTTATTATAAATAGGTACATTTCATATTTTATGTATTCAATTTTTTGTGGCCATTATTTGACAAACGTGATTAGTATTTATGAAAAAACAAATACTTATTTGTCCGCGGAACAAAACGATGAATGTAGTGGTCCCTGAACCCAAAAATATTGGTGTCCGCTTGTGTAGACAGTAAGAGAGACATTAGCTCTTAGAAGTTCATAACAGCACGGATTGGGGAGATCAGAGATTTTTTTGAGAGAAGAATGAACTGACAAAACAATTTTATTTATGGCAAACCGTTCAATTTAGCTATGTTGCCCCTTAATACGTTTTACTTTTCCGTGATTTTGTAGGTAAACACTCCGCGATTTGTTTTTGGGGATTAAAACTTGTTACTCTCCCTCAGTATGTTTTCGATTTTTCAAGCTGTTTTTGTAAAAGTAAATAAATTCTGCGTAATAAATGCAACGGCACAGAGGCCACTAACGTTGTTTTAACAACCGCGGGAAGAATAGGCGACCAAGGTTCTGTTTCATCTTATGCAATCACCGCGAAGCAAAGAGAGAGACAGAGAAAAATTAGAAAGCTTGTGGAGCGTGGATTATTAGAAATTACGTATTCCTCTTAGCAGTGCTTATCACTCCGAAATCTGGATAGACCAGTTTCGAAGCGTGGGTGTACACGGCGTACAGTTATGGAATATCTTCTTCAGTTCTAGTGGAAGGCGGAACTGTATCATGCAGTGTCAGTGACGGGAATAAGTGGTTGTTTTGATACGGAATCAATTTACGCAAAAAAGTTTTTATTGTTATTATTACTGAGAAACAAAACCTCGAAATTCTTTATAAATTATTGTTTTTAATAATATACTATTGGCTAGATTCATAATATTTTTCTTTCTAAAAACCGTGAAACCTGAAAATTTTAACTCAAAGCAATAAGATTTAATTTACATCACTGTATATTTATGTAAATAAGTTCTAATTGCGAATTATCAGAATGTATGTACAAATCCATCGAAACGAATACTTAAACTTTGACCATGTACTTTGAACTTTTCTTTAACAAACCAAATTTTGCCTTTGCTTCTTGGTTACGAATAAAGAAAGTTATATATTTTATATTGAGTTGTTTAGTACTGGTAGTGAAGAAAAGTCCTATCTTATATTTGAAGTTGATTACTATATTTAAATAAAAAAAACTTGAGATAAATTTTATATCGTGTGTGATGAACTGAGTAGAGACTTCGTTTAACTTGTGTCTTTAAAGAATTGAAAATACAGCAATATTTAAATTGAAAAAATGTAATAAGTGTTTTATCTAAATAAACGTTTGGAAACAACCGCCTAGATATTTTCAAATGTAGGGAAATTTCAGTGATATGAAAGAAGTCTCAAATATCAATAAGGAATTGAAACACGGGGAAGGAAAAAGTGATGAGAAAAAAAAAGTAAAAGTGCAAAAGAAGTGAAATTTTGTTTCTTTAAAACGGCAAAGTATCAGATATCCCCCTTATTAATCGAAAAATAAATGTTGGAGGAAATCATCGCCGAATATGTAAAACCACGAAGATCCAAAGACCTGGACGAGCGTGTGACGCTGAACGCTAAACTCTGGAAGAGGGAATCCCAAGCCGCTTTCTCGTAACGAAGAAGCACTGAGTCGTTGGCGAATCCCGCGCCCATCTGGCGCCTCCTGCAAAGAATGTTAAAAACAACGTTTCCTCGCAAACAGCAAGCAAAGGCCGGACGGCGACGCGTCGGTGGAAGCGGACCAGAGTTTCACTCAGCGATGGCAACGCCGTCGTCGTCCAGCGCCGGATTGCCAACATGGTATCTCCTCCATCAGCCACATCGCTGCAATCGCAGTTGCCGTCGACCGAATCACGACGACGATATCTTCCCTAAGACCAAGACGGTTAAGGTCGAATGGAGATATTGAAGGAAAGAAAACAGAAGAAAATGAAAAGTATAGGTTTAATCCCTGGTAATGGCAAATGCGGGGTAAAGAGGCAATAAACAAATATACCATAAGGTTAATCGTGTATGCATGAATGTATTTGCAAATAAATAAAAAAAATTCTCCGCAGAAACTACGTACCAAGCAACCCGCCTTACATTGGAAATATCAACTCGCAATTATGTGCTATTAAGCGCGTAGACTTAAACAACACATGCGTTCATTTTCGATTCCGAGTGACGGCTAAAAATTTAAAATATCCCATCTGGAACGTTTTACGCAATTTCACATTTTGATAAATGGCCCAAAATCCAACAAATGGCAAACATCCAGTCATTCATTTTTAAAGTTAAATGTATCATTCGACCTTATGTGGATAATTATAAATATTTATCGAATAGAAGAATTCATTTTTACATATTCTAATATTATGAATATAAAAGGGCATCACTCCGTGCACGGTTTTGTTTCTATTGTTCTTCTTCCCCCTTTTCATTGTAGGACCCATAAAAATGTACGAATTATTATTTTAATTTCTATTTTGTAGCTGTTAACAATATTTTTTACTGCTTATTGAAATTTGTTCTCAGTAAAAAATATTTACCATAACACATTGAATGACTCACTTCCTTACTGTTTACAATATTTACTACACTTTAAGTGAATCAATGCTTCATTGTAAACAATATTAATCATATCTTTAATGACTAATAGGGATTACAGTTTTGTGGTTCGCAAGATTAAATTCAAATCGAGGAAAGTTTAATCAGGCTTATTACCTCGACTGAATGTGTTTCTTCGGTCATCTCGGAGTCACTGAACAAGGGAATCATTGAAATCAAATTAAATTCGCCGGTGATGATCATCAGCTCTCTTCCGTATCCCCAAGAATTTCAAGAGAAATGAAGACGTAATGATGAATTATATACAAAGGAGAAAATTGATATCAAGCCATATGAGTAAAACAGAGTCGAAGCTAAAATTACTATCATTGAGAGAATGCAGGATAACGGTGTAATCAAAAATGAAAAGTTTTATGTATTAATCCGGAGTGATCGAGTGAGTGTAATGTTACATGATTCTTCTTCTCCTTCTCCACACAGTGCCACCCGAGCACATGTCGGGATCAAAAATACCAAAAGTCGCACGAGAGCGAAAAGTGTCCCTCACATCGAGTAGATAAGAAAACATGTCGACAACACGCTGAACCGATACCGGAAGCATCCTGTGTATGAGCTCTGGCGATACATCGTCGGCAATGACAATTATTCAGTGGGAAAATTTTCCAAGTTTCATGAGTCGGTTCGGACAAGTTTTACGTTAGATGTTGTCTCCTCCAGAGTCCCAAATGCAAAAAATTTGCAAACAAATAACTTACTAAATACATTCAAAATTCAGCTTCCGAATACCAAGACTTGTTCTGTTTATTTTATGGAACCTCTATCATTTAGTTACTTACACATTCCTTCTTCTTGAACATGGTATTTCATGGAGTCAACATGCAAATCTTGCGAGTAGTGAGTATTAGGGACGTACGATCAAGAATTATATCCCTACAAAACATGATTTATATCAGCCTTGCAATATGAGTTTTTGATCATGAGTTGTGTTTCCTTTAAATGATATAGTGATGCGTTTGATATTGTACGTGTCCTATCTTTAAATTCTATAAATACTTGTCCATATAGTGATAACTACTCTTGGTTTCTATAATATTTCTGTGTTAATTTAACTGCATACCACGATGTATTACTTAATCTAAAATTTTAAAATAAATTTGGAGAATTCAGATTTAAAATAAGAGAACGATAATCCCGAGTAAATAAATACGAATAAAATCACTCATACTTTTAATAGTGATAAATACAATAATTTAATCGATCTTGTATTAAGGCAAACATTATACTTGACAAACTGTTAACTGTTACCATAACCATTCGTTATTCCGTACAGAGAGATTACATGGAACAAAATGTTTCTTACGGTGATATAACATGAAACATTAAAATTTTAATTTTTCTTTTTATGAAAATGAGAACATCTTCCTGCTAACGAGAACTAAAAAAAGTGAATGTCTTCACATTCAATTAGCTGCACGAAAATACACTTAATTAGACATGGAAATGTGTGAATGTTATTTTCTCACACAATTACAAAACTGAAGAGTATTTTATGTATAAAATACGGGTTAAAAATACTACATACAGCTGTTTTATGAAAATAAGTAGGTTTGATCTTTGTTTTGACCTAAGGGGTACGATTTTTAATTACAGATTCA
Organism: Laupala kohalensis; assembly: GCA_002313205.1. NCBI lineage: Eukaryota > Metazoa > Arthropoda > Insecta > Orthoptera > Trigonidiidae > Laupala > Laupala kohalensis. Next base: position 1,463,527 of record NNCF01126402.1, on the reverse strand, counting down.
TTATATTATAGAAACTTAAGTACAACGCAGAAAAATAAAATTTAAAAGAGCAATAATAAAAAGACATAATTGAGACCAATTATTTTCCCATTTATTCTGCCAGCATAATGCTACATCTTTACTCAATACAGATAAAAATATTTAACATTTGATGAAATAATTTTGGGATTGCAACTTTCTTTCTAGATTGAATTTCTCTCGTCTTTAAATTATTAAATACTTTGAAGGGATCTTAATGTGCACAATCTGCATTTTCGTTTTCACTACGCCCAATACAGCACAATTCTTGTTACCACTTACAGGAGGCAGTGTTTCAGTCTCTATATTGCATTTGTGTTCTCTATTCTTTGCAGAACTATTGCTCAGGAGTAATACTAAACAGTGTTTGGTTAAATCGTAGAAATGAAAAATTGGAGGTAGCTATAATGAGTCATTCTTTATATTATTTCTATGTAATATACATTATTTTGTGTTATGTATAAGATAATTTCAACTCAATTAATGTATATGTGGATATAGAGCACTGTTTAGTAAGTAATCATTACACTGGCAATCTCAAAAGTAAAGATAAAAATTGCAACAAAATGGGAGAATGAGTGTAACAAAATTTAAAACAATAATAGGAAAACGAAATGAAATTGAAATACAAAATGATTTAAAAAATTGATAATTATCGATGGAATGAAAAAAACTGTGTTCTTTCATTTACACGTGTATTTAAGAAAGTATTCAATACACACTTGATGAGGATCATTGTGATTAATGATAAATTAATAAAAAAAACAATTAATATAATTTACTTCAGCATAATGAGATGTGGATGTTTAATCACCTAAAATTGTGTACAACGAAATCTCGGATAATAATACCAGATCAACCACTCATTGCCCTCCTGATAAACTCTAGAGCAGATTTCATGAATTCACGTTTCGAAAAAGTACGAGGTTGATTACCCACCATAATACATAATCAACTTTCTGAAGAAATATTTTTTTTTTTTATTTCATGCATAATGATATGAGAAATAGAAAGTTGTGTAAAATGGATGCTGAACTGAGCTAATATACCATGAATAACAAGTACGAATAATACGTATATTTTACCATGCGTCCATAATAAATGAGCTGATATAATTTGAAGATTAAAATAATAAAATTTTTGAAATTGATACCAAATCAAAGAGCGGAGAAATTTCAGATATGCCTATAACATTTTGTCGTTTCAATATCTGCCTTCCTTTGCCTCGGCTACTAAAACATGCTAAACGTGGGTTAGTGTGTTAGAGCTGTGACGTTTCCATCAAGAGAAAGTCATGGGGATTTGTGTCCATCGTTTGGAACTTCGTTATCACTCTTTCGTCTCTCACAACTAGTATCTGAGAGTCGTGGGAGAGTGGCTCCTTAATGAGGGACCACGGGACTTGAGAGGAGGTCCTATTTTAACAATAATACACTATCTGATCATCGCTTAAGTTGATTCTTTCATTTTTGGTAATATTTTATTGCAAAAAGCCAACAGGTAAACTATCTTCATGTTTCCTTTACTACCAGCTATTCATCACTGGTCAATATTTTCTTTCAATAAAACTTTCTTTAAAAAAAGGCTGTGACAAATGCAAAATTCTATTACGAAAATTAGTATGACATTGAGGCGAAGGTGAGATCGAAAGGAGAATAAATTACACAGATTTAGAGACGAAGAGTTATCAGCGAGTAATTCACAGGAAGTCACTAGATGAGGAATAAAATGAGAAGTAGAAATCTGAGAGAAATGATATTAGTTTCCCTATTTTAAAGAAGGAAAACAAATAATTTTTTAAAATAAAAATAATACGAACAGAAATCGTCAAATCTATGACATAAAGATTATATCGACATTAAAAAGTGGTGACGCACCAGAAAGGAACACACGGTAAACCCACTCGTAGTTTATCATCAAAGAAGAGGAAGTCAGGATTGCCAATCTCACGCAACCGTCATCTAAGGTCATCAGGTCTTCTTCATGGATCCTACTTGTCGCTGGACGATGTCACCAACACGTCTCCCCAGAGATGAGAATCCCCGGAATAAATGTATAATCGTTGAACACACTATTATTACTCTGGGTATGATTGCGTACGAAGAAACCGATAATTTATTACTCTTACACAGAAAGCCGCAAGTATGAATTCGAGTATAATTGACACAAGTGCTTTAAATAAATAACTTAAAGGCTGACAAATTTTAAGTTACATTCTATGCAACGCGAATACCGGTTTCTAAGTTTCTCCCGAAATATATTGTGGTTGTTTAAAGTAACAAGACACCGATAGTTTTAAAAGGAGAAATTTAAATACTGTTGAACACGAATATAAAAAAAGTAACCATTAATTATTATTGACTGAGATGAATTGACCATTTGTCGATGAACTATGAAGAAACTGTACTTACCGTGATCGTTTAAATATGTCGCGAGAACGTTATGCAACCTTTCTTCACTACCGCAGTCATCGCTGTCGCTCTCTGCAAATTAAGGTGCTATATCGCCGTTAGACATGCGATGGGATGGCGGAACCTCAGCTGTATAACAGGAGACACATTTATCATGAGTGTATGCTGTCTCCAGAACAGTTGTTTGTTTGATCTACTAATAATAAATTCACTTCAACTCGAACGTCGCGTTTGTACGAGAGAAACAATTGGGAAAAGAAATTTCCATGTGAATGTAACTTTGTTTCCTCGTTAATTAGTGACAAAGAATGAATCATTTAGAAACTTGCCACCCTGAACAAAAATCAGAAAAATATTTTCGTGAAGTCCATACAAACTATTATTGGATGGGTTCATCAGAAGTCATGAGTGTTACTTTTATATAATTAATGTTCTAAACGCAAACAAACATATTGTTCTTATTTCAAACATTGAATAGAAATAAATTGTAACCATCTGTCTTCTTCTCTCAAACCAAGTGAATCGTAGCATTCCAATCGTTTCAAGGTTCAAAAAGTATCCAAGTTGCGTGACAGGTGACATTTTCGAGAACCTTCCAGGTAGAAATCTCGTCAGACGAGTATTCTGTAAACAAATTGATGACGTGTTGTGCTTTTCCGAGATTTCACATGGTGTTGTGAGAGTGTCACCTGCAGTTTCATCTAGCCTGAAAACAAAGTGGTTCTTACGATTAAATTATATTAATAGTACATGATTAATTTTCTATAACCGGAAGAGGTGGGATTGGAGGATATTATAAATTCGCAAGACATTATACAAAGTGTTACGTAATTTAGATGTTCGTAATTCAGTTAAACACAATATCAATTAATTATTTGGAAAGAAAATGTTTTGCTCAAAATTGTTTTATGAGTTGACGACGAGTATTCTTCTCACCTTCACAGTACGCAAGGAACTTGTTGTAGAAGATCCTCTTAAGGTAACATCTTGTGATGTTTGCATACCATGTAAATAACTTGTCAATGAATAAAGATTATCCTTGGGCAAAAATTTCTACTAGGGTTCTCGCCACCTGTGCGAAAACAAGGACCGATCCTAACCTTTGTTCTCTAGGTAAGAACATGTTTATTCGTGACATCAGAAAAAATAATTGCTATGATGCTCTATAGGAACTTAGACTCGTGAAAACCAAACAAAATTGAGATGAAGCGTATACCAAAATGAATTTTCAATTTTCATTGTTTTTCATACATAAATGACATGATTTATTTACTTTAGTTCAAATACAAATACAAATTCTTGGCTTAATAATATTTATTGCTCCTGTGAAAAGTAAACATGTCAAGTTCCTTGACGCATCTTTTTCTCCATTGACTATTTTCCTCCTTCAAACACTAGTAAACAGGAATATATTTGGAAAAATAAAAAGAACTAGTAAAGTTGTCGTGAAGTATATCCTTATATGTTAGTACACACCTTACTTTTTTATGTAGTATTTGTAAACGGGAAATGTAGCGTGCTATTGAAACTTATGTACATAGGGCGATAGGAGGTAGGAGGTTGGTGGTAGGGCTTTTTTTAGTAGGTGATCTGATTTGCTGGGTTTACCAACAACGTGGCCCACGTAGAAGTGTTAGTAGGAGTAGTGTAGGAAGTGTTAGTAGTAGTAGTGTAGGAAGTGTTAGTAAGAGGTGATACTAGGAGTAGTAGGATGTGGATAGAAGAAGGAGGGTTCACTTTTCAGTAGTCACAGCTGTATGAACTGGGACATTAATATGAAAAGATACAATTTTGTTCCCGCCGGGAATTGAACCCGGAGTGACTAGTTGGTGAGCAAGCATGCTAACCCTTGAGCTCAGTATAATTATAAAGTATAATTCACATTTATTTCCTGATATGTTAGCTCACACCTTATGCAGTGCTTCACGTCTTACTTGAGTTAGTGTTATTGGGACATAACCACTCACAATCATTCGAATACTATTCGGAGAAATCATAGATCAACAATGCAGATAACATATAATGGGGAAAAAATGAAAAACTAGTTGAAAACAAATCGTTCAATACATGTAGTTCCGTTTGAACCGGAAGAAAGAAAACAGGATTTTACTAGACCTCTGATCACTAAGTCCTGGAGGTCATCGTGACCAAAGAAATCACCTTCTATGTGACCTCATGCTGAGGATCCTTGGCATAGCCTCGCACCACTTCCGTATATAACCTCTTACATTTTTACTTTCACATCTGCAATTAAGGTGAATAATTTAGTTTCCTGCCCCAGGGAAGATTCTTCATGAGTCAATAGTGACACTTTTCGTAGTCCATGAGAAAATGATGGGAGGCAGGTTGAGATGATGAAGCGGCGTGTTACTGATGATACCATACTCATGATCCATTTCTAACTATGTAATGGTAAATGAACGACAATATTGATGACAATGTTGTATATTATTGTGACTCTAGTAAAATAATCATTTGTGGGGTGTTTATTTCTCTATAATTTATTTTCTTTCGTGTTTATTGCCTCAATAAAAAGTTGATCCCACAAGATAATTCCTTGTCCATTGAATAAGAATTCTTTCATAGGAGATTCTTAATAACGTTATTTTCAATAACATAATCGAACTGCAGCGTTCACTTGAAATTAATGACCGAGAAGACGATTTTCAGCTAATTCAATATCCCCTTGTTTTCACCTATTATACTATTCTATCTCGATGATATTTTTTCTTGATTAAAAATAATTTTATCTTGGCTACTAAATACCAATTTCAGCAGTTATTTAATTAAAATAAATTTATTGATTAATATAATATTAATACGATGAGAAGAAAGGCTAATTCTGAAATACGTTCATATGAATTCCACTAATGAAATTCACGGCAAGATAATAATGAGGGATGTTTCAATTAACATGAATCCAAGTTCCTTTTGAAACTGATCAGTTCTTGGAAGTAATCATTTATACTTGCAGAGCAAATTATACTTGTTAGTTGCTAGTATATTTTGTGTTGAACTTTTCTTGTATGCAATTCAAAGTAGAATATGCAACACAGGGGCGTATTGTTAAGAAATGGTATTTCGTGGTTTAAGTTATTATCTTCCAGACTAATGGGTCCCTTTAAATATCAATGCAGGTTTAACATTTTTCAAATCGTTGCATGTTCTATGTTCTTAGTCCAGTCCAAAACGTAATTGCTGTTACAAAATTTCTCACCGTTGCAAGTTTTTGTTGTTGTTTTAATCACTTTCCAACGAGAATATCTAAAGACGTCTTCTGAAAATAAGAAAGTTGATTGCATTTTCTTCATACTCAACAGCTTTTCTACAGTAAGTACGAAAAACATGAATTGTGCAAAATCTGAATTGTATTGAACGTTAGTAAATCGCTATGAAAAACTACAATGATTGTCATGAAAAACATTACATGAACTGATTCTTCATCTAATGACGTATGATAAAATAGCCACCAATATGAATTGCTTCTGCAAATAATGCAGCGTAAATTCTTCAGTATTGCATTTCAAAGCAAAAATAATATACGATGGGAAAAACAAAATTTTAAAAACACGAAATATATGAAGTAATTATTTATTGGGGAGATCGCTGTAAAACCTGAGTATATTAATTTACATAGCAGGACCGGAATTTCTAGAAATATGTTTAGAGAGTGCACAGAACAAACGTTGAAAAGAAGTACCCCACTCAACCTCAATGCAGTAGCTCTTCTTCAAACAAACGCTCTGCCCACCATTTGCTGGTTGCTGGCACCCAGAGTCTCGAAAGTAGGGCGGACCGGTCAACGTCGCTCGCGCCGCTCCACCGGGAAGCGAGATGTGCGTGAGAGAAGTGGGGACTGATAGGGTGTAATGGAGAGAGAGAGAGAGAGAGAAAGAGAGAGAAGGACGCAGCGAAAGTGCGTGTTAAGGACGCGCCTTGTGTGCGTGAGTTGCTCTGCTTTCTCTGCTCGATGCTGTCTGTCCTCGATCGCAACGGTGGTGCTTGCTTTGCTCGCTCCTTCTTTGATTCTCTTCATAAGAGCGCAGCTAGCTATATATGAAGTTACGTAACACATTTCACGCTTCATCTGCGGCAGCGTCCGTGTTTTATACTAGTGTCGGCAGGTGGTTTTATCCAGGTGTTTTTTGAACGTGCATCGGTTACGAAGAAAATTTTCTACAACCATCCAAAGTTAATTAAAACAATGTTTGGATACCTATTTCTCTTTTATTAAAGCATTCATGGAATTTTTTATGGGCCAAATTGATAAACAAATAATAAACTGCTATAACATATTTGTCGAATATGTTCTATATGGCGATCTTGAACAACGTGTACAAACCTTAGGAGTAATAAAAAGAACGAAGTACTTATAAATGTATGAGAAAAGTGAATTATACCTACTCGCATGGTATTTCAATATTTAACAAATCATGGAAACTTCAATAACTATTTGTTTACAATAGGGAAGAGGTAGGAGGCATCCTGTATATGCGGAAGAGGTGATGAAATAAGCGATCATGTTTTGTGAGATTGCGAGATGCATGGCGCAGAGAGGACGAAATATCTGAAAGAAATATTAGCAGATTAAATTTTCAATACCAGAGAAAACACAAAACTGATAAAAAATCAAAATATTTATACTTTTGAAAATTACGTAGAAGAAATACAAAAGATAGAAGCACTTATAAAAGAAGATATTATAAATTAACAATATTGAAATGCAGCAAAGAAATATACTATAAAGAGCATAAACGATATGACGAAAAAGTTTTGTACTCTGTAAACATAAATAAATTGAAACTTTAGGGATTGAACCCTGAGATGATAGGAATCAAAAACGTTCTAATGAACAAAGACCAATAATGTCCGGTAGCGTATGGGTAACTCCTTAGTGGGTGATATAGAATCCTGTGTCAGTATTGCACCCTTCCTCCTCCTCCTCCATTGTATTGGCTTTGTCGATAAAAATCCGCATCAATTTTCTTGCTGATTCACTGTGAAATGGATGTGGTTGCTGCTCTGTTGACAATGGTTAGATATTGAAATCGGTTCATTAGACATTTTTTGTTCCTTATCATCTCAGGAATCGACTTCTAAAGTTTGTAAACATAGGTAAAAATCATTCTTTATATTGCTCTAGGTTCCCTTAATTCCTCTTATTTACTTTTCTATCGTGGTATATGAAATACTTCTGGGCTATGGTTTCCTTGACTAAAAGTATTTCAAACCCCGGATTGTTCCTTCACAAATTCTGATTTTGTCGTTCAGATTAGAGGATAACCGAGATTCTGTTATCGTTTCAATAATTAGATCATTCTTGGTCACTGCACGACAGCATACTATCGATCAATATCGTATGTTAATGAATATCATGGATATTGAGAGAGAAATTTGTCGTTTAATATGTCAGGATCTCTTTTATTGGCGCATGTATTCGAGGAAGTTACTGATGATCTCGTCCAGAATAACTGGTCCGCGATATCTATTTGGCTCGCAGAAAAAAAAACTACCGCGATGTTTGCGACCTCATGAATCCTCGGAATGTGTGTTAACCACACAACCACTGGGATCAGTTCGATTACACGGATTCGTCTTTAACAGATCTAAGTTCTAGAACCCAAAGAAGATCAGAACAACAGCTAGAATAAAACAGAATCAGGTTTTAATTTAATGCTGGAGCATACGATTACCATGCACTTTGAAGCCATTTGAGAAACAAATATAACATTCACTCAAGAGAATATGGTTTGTTTTTTACCGTAGCATATTTTTTCCAGTAAGTTACTGTCTTCATTCCTTTTCGTCTCAAATAGATGTGGCACAGTACTGCGGACAGTGACTAAAATATTTTCCTTCCCTTGAATTGGGAAAATTTCTGAAAACAGGATTTTGATTGTATTAGACGTCAATCGAAAATGTGTGAATCACTACATTCAATTTGTTATTTTTTCCCTGACATTTTTTTAACATTGCCTTAACATTTTCTATAAAACGCGACTAAAACAGTATAAAGATAATAGTTAAGAAGTTTAACTGACATATTAAACATACAATTACTAAGATATGATTATCGAAGATAAAACAATGATCGCATTACCCACTGTACACAGATGATTGTGTAATGCGTTAGGAAGCAAATAAAAGCAAAACGAAACCAAAACTCAGAAAATATTTGTTTGCAATAGAGCGAACATGAGAGAAAGATATAAAGCAAGGATTAGAATTGTGTCAAGGCAAAATTGTGAGTGCCTCATTTGTAAGTTTTTATACTTTTCCACACATGTCAATAGATATGCATTAATATTTCTCCGAAAAAACTATTTTTTTTATGTTGGGCATTAGTCTCTTCATTATCTCACTCCCAGAATTTTATTAAACATTTTTAAATATTTGTTTTCTTATTATAAATGTGATGTGAGGTAACACACTAGTTAAAATTTAACTCGCGGATGTAAAGTAGAGCTATGCTCCTCTGAAATAACCGATAAGCTGCTGACGAAAGTCAAAGATGTCAATAACGTATTCAACATGACTCAATATTACGAATCACTGAAACAAAACTTATGAATAAGAGTAATAAATATACACTGAAGAATATATATTTAAATATAACTTTTCGTTTATTACATTACATTTCTCATCTATTACGTTGTGTGTGAATGTATCGCGGAAGTGAACTAACTCTCGCTGAGAGGAACTTTACACGGGTGATAAAATCACACGGTTGACTAGATTGAAGCTCCGATGGGGAGGAATTTGAGCAGGAAGCAGTGGAATGTGGGACGCGAAGAGGCAACCAGCGGATGCATCCGCATCATTCTCATTCAAGGTCTCACGTATTATTTGCATAAATTATTTCACATGCATACGTTTAGACATGAGCAAGGAATATTTTGACAGTATTTCTTAAGTTCAATATTTAAGAACGAAATAATCTATTCCTTCTGTCTATTTCCTTTAAAATAAAAAAAATGATTTAAAAACAATTTACATTGTTAAAATAGCTTTATATTTTGATGCAACATTAACTTAAATATTGGATTAATCATGTTACGTCGAATGAAAATGGGAGACGGGACCGGGATTCGAACCCGGGACCTTGAGCTTTACGCGCTCATGCGCCTACCGACTGCGCCATCCCGTGAATCTAGTCTCTACGAGACCACCTCAGAAGTCTTTGGGTTTCACAAGTTGAATGAGAATGGTGACGGGCCCGAGAGGCGAACGGGATGGCGCAGTCGGTAGGCGCATGAGCGCGTAAAGCTCAAGGTCCCGGGTTCGAATTCCGGTCCCGTCTCCCATTTTCATTCGACGTAATATGATTAATCTGTTACCTGACGTTGAGGTTCACCGCAATTTAAGAGATTTCTATGTTAAATATTGGAATAATAATTACAACAGAAACATTGTTTTAAAAATTTGATTTTAGAGTTTAAGAATATCAAACCTTCCGCCTTGTAAAGTATCGCCTCCTACTCAATTATTTTCAATGCTTAGAGGGTGTTATGCTCAAAATCAGAGTGTTAAATACGCTAAGGTATGATTTCATCGCAATGGTATAGTTACCATACATACATTTTTGATAATTTTTCTCCATAATACTCAGCGAAAGAAGTCTCATTTACCGGACTTAACAGATTATTATCACCACTTTGCCGATCTTTATTATTAATTTGACTATTATGTCTACTTATGATTTATAGTAATGCTTGAAACAAAGTAGAAAATTTTCCAACATTGTGAAACTTAGTAAAAGTACTAGCAACGTACGGGAACCTTACCTTATTGCGAGTTTTTGTCTCGGATTAGTTTTTAACAGCACTTTTTTTCTGAGGATTGGCAACAGTGAGGTGAGGTGGAGAGAGTGAATAGCATGAGGGAATGTGAAGATTAGTGCAGATAATAAAGAGATTTCACTTGAACATACCGTAAGGTTAATGTCTTTTTCTTTCTTTCGAAGACCAAGTGCAAGTATTTGACGCGAGAATCAGGTTGATGACTGCATACTTCCATCGAAACAGATTGCCTTTGCGTTCACGTCTGCCGTTGTCCGCGTCAATGCCGCTGTGACTGGAAGTCTGCTTTCCCATTATGTACGTACCAAGAATGAGGCCGACTTCACATGTCAAAGGGAAGGCTTAACCTCCGTGATGGCGAAGGAAACGATTGGTTTCAATGACAACTGAAGAGTGACGTGATGTGTCATGATAATGGCACTCATTCCGATACTGCGATTGAAGAGACCGGATAGATGAAAATAATTTGATGAATTATAGGAGAAATAACGTCATTAAATACTAAGCGTTTACTAATGACCAATTATTCAAAGATTATAATATACGTCAGAACATGCTATCATTATTCGAGATAATGACTTTGTTGAAATACATATTATTAATTTACGATTGGATAACGTGTCGATGAACAGTCTTAACGTGAGTGGGCTTGATGAAATTTAATTTAATGTGGTGACATGAAAAGAATTGACGTAAGGGAATATAAATACCTTCATTATTTGCTCCCATTGCATTTAAACTTCATATTCTAAGTACATTCCAATTTAAATGGGTCGAAAGCGCTTCATGTTGTGCGAGATAATTGCATACTCTTACAGAGAAACCGCTTCGTTATGTTGTGTTTAATACGTACACAGATAATCATTCAGAAAAGTACAAATTAACCAGCATTCACCCACTCATTTCTCCTTAGAAAATGCGAGGCGATCTTTAGCATAATTGGAAAGGTGAAGTTCTGTGATCAAGTGAGTGCGTTAGATTCAGCAGCAAAGAAGTTGCTCCCCGAAAGCAAACATTTAATCACGATCCACAGTGCTGCATCATTCCGTATGAAAACCCTTCACACCTGAATACACTTTCTAGTTCCCTCCGCAAAACGTGTCATTGTACAGCATTCACATCCTGCTTGAAGGCGAATAAATTGTTTGACAAGATTAAAAGATAAAGGGTGTTAATTGCTTCTCAAATTCGTGGATGAGATCATTTCGCATTTTACACGAATCGACGAGTCATCGCTAATAAGGAAGGAAAGGTGTAAGACGATATACAATGAATATTTTGCTTTAATTGCTGTTGCACGCAAAACCATATCATTGTAACACCAAAGAGAAAAATTAAATTCACGGCTTTTATATAACGCAAAGAATAAAAAAAATGTTATTTATATGTTCTAATTAGCTTAAATTCTACTGTAATCAGGAATATAGTCAGAAAAAATCACAATATGCTGAACCAGAAATGTGAAAAAAGTAAAAATAATGTTAGAAAGCGTATTGAAAAGAATGAGGAATCTACTTTCTCTGCTTAAATATGACGAATTCACTTACCACAATACTCACCTTTAAATGTGTGGAAGTACACGCTTTTTTACCTTTCTGTAAATAATTTATGAATAAATCTTTTATCCTTGATGCTCAGATTATCGGTTTTCTATTACGAGAGAAATAAGCTGTGTATCATGTTATGTCACTTACATCTTAGAAAGCCACAGCTAATCAATAAGATAAGTTCCCGGAAATAAATCAAATTGGAACAAATTTGAATTACAGTAACCTAGATCATTAGTTCAATCCACCATTAGAAGTTCCACAAAAATACATAGCGACTGATATACGTTTCTTCTTAAAACTTTGATTGAGAGCCGCCAAAGGCAGCTGTGTCGCCCTCAAGCACAAACATGGCCACCGGCGGAGAACGGCAAACCGTTGCCAGCGCCGTTCACCCCGTTAAGAGAGTGACGTCATATCCTGCCGACCTTGGTCACCCGTCGAAACACGAACTGGACACGATGCATCTTGTATTGGCTCAAGAAATGTTCATGAGTAACGTCGTGCGAGAAATCGATTAAATGAGAATCAAGGTCTTTTGTTACAGAGCTCATTGGATCTGTATCAATATCACCTTAGGTGAATATTATGATGTAAACATCGGTATGATGTACGAGAAACTCATGCACTTTAATACATTCAGCTTTAAGCTCATTGAGCGAATGAGCATGAATTTTAGCCATATCAAATAGAGTAAGAACAGTTAACTTATAATTTAGTACGATACATTAATCCCCTTGTACATCCAAGTAGAAAACATTCATATTACCTTGAAAACATGAAAGTGCAACATGATGCGTGACTAATGAACAAATAATCACCTTAATTTTCGAAACCCAAAAAATGTTTAATTTCGTTCTTTACGAAAGAAGAACATCAGTTAAAACTAGATAAGATAATAGGTCGCGAGTGACGTGGTGGCAGCGGGAGGTAAACCCTAGTTTCATGGGAAACAATAGAAATTCCTTTTCTTGTAATACTGAAATCAGTATTGTTAGCAAAAATCGTCATAACTTTTGTTCTTTATAAGGTTGGTGGACATTAATTCAATCAAATCCCAAAGATCACAAAACTCAATTGCATTTCGATCATTATAACAATGTGGCAGGAGAGCGTTATTGTAAATTGCTTCAGGTAAATTAAATTCAATATTTTTTAAAGAATAAGCACGTCATCTTGAAATATAAGAATTCATCTTAAACTTTTGGACGTTATTGCCATTTAATTTAATAAGTGAATACAAAAGACACTGCTGAAAAAATACGCTATCTCTCCAGAAACTTCGAACCAAAATTAAACACATTAAATTATTAAAATACATTTAAATGTTTTAAACAGTTTTATTAGTACCAATTGTTTGTGGACGAATTGAAAGACGATGGAGTAGTTCACGGTCACAAGGTTCATGAGATAAAGAACACCCGTGAATTCTCTCGAGTACTCACTTGGCGCCGAGTCGCGTCGTAGTCGTCGGCCGCTCGTAGAGTTGAGCTCAGGTGCGAGGCGCTTTGGAGCCTGGCCGTTTCGTCGCCCCAATGACCCACTGCCTCCGATACGCCGGAAGTGGTCTCCTCCTCCACCACCCCCACCGCCATCTTCGTCGCATATTCTCTTCCTTTTATTACTCACTCGTGGGAAAAGAGTATCGGGTTAAGTTTGGGCGTCGAATTACGGATTTAGGAGAACAAATGTATGCTAGTTCGTAAATATGTATAAAGAACTACCTTAGCACTCTTGTGTGAACTACCTTAGACGATCGTGTGAGTGAAATGTATTCTGAGAATAAAATGGAGACGAATCATAAAAAAGTAGCCACAACTCTTTACTTCTTTTGTGGAATTGTTTTTATATTATTTATAAAATAACATATTTTATTTGGAACTTTAAACTAGTCGTCAATATTCAGATTACAAGCAACACTTTCATGAAATATAAAGCAATCCGTTGTGCACAACGAGCACACGATCCTCATCAGGTGTGTATGATGACGTTAATTGTTAAATTGAAAACACCTCAAAATTCAGAACTTAGAAATATTTACGGACGCAAAAAATATAAAAATATGCGTCCTCTCTTTTCTGTAATTTTTCAAAGGACATTTTGTATAATGTTTTTAATTAAATCATCTGACAGAATCATATTTTGATATGGATACTTTTGTATTCTTTGTGTTTTATGTAAGTTTTTTGCCACGTAAAAGTGCTCATTAAATCATATTGACTATTGTTTTATTTATAAACGTAGGCTTCCACGGTCGGAGTCAGTATGAACTTGTCTGTCCGGGACAAACCGTGTCTTTGTATATACAACTACCAACGTTTCGTTCATCATGCTGTGGCCTTCTTCAGGACAATGTCAGAGTCGTACAGACCTAAGTCGCTGTCGTACTCTGCTTTTATCCCTCATATTAGAGAATAATCTAGATTGCTTGGCTGCCCCCTCCCCGCGTCAAATATAAACGTATGCTTCCACGGTCGGAGTCAGTATGTAACTTGTCTGTCTGGAACAAACTGCAGAGCACTCTGCAAAGTACGACAGCGACTTAGGCCTGTACGACTCTGACATTGTCCTGAAGAAGGCCACAGCACGATGAACGAAACGTTGGTAGTTGTATATACAAAGACGCGGTTTGTCCCGGACAGACAAGTTCATATTGTTTTATTTGTTATCAATAAATTCATACAAAACTTTTTCTATCATTTGTATTTTAATTATTATGGAGATGTTATTTTTTGTTCAACTTTATGACAGTATGGTAGTAGATGTTTGCTTTAGAAACACCTTAACTTCAAATCTCTTTTTTAAATATATTTTTTAACTTTATGTTTCGAAATACAAATCGTGCTTTAACTTCATTATTCTGGATAACTGTCCGTTTCTTTGAACATCTTATTTTTGCTGGGTCACATTAGAAGAAATATCTAACCAAGAATCACGTAGTCTTTTTAGGATTTGTCAAAATAAAATTTAGTCTTTCGGAAGTCAACTTCCGATATTTAGTCTTTATCAGGACTGCAGAATATACGATACTAAACTTATATAAATAAAGTACACAAAAATAGGCGAAATAAACATTTTTATAATAAAGTAGTATTAGTTTCGTCCACATCAAGTGTATTTAATTATTAATTAAATGTATAAATTTTCGTGAAAACACGACTGAAAATACCATATGATGAAAGAAAACCTTATCCCTATCGCTCTTCCCCTTCCAGGGACTGTGCAGTCTTTTGTCTGTTTCAGCATATCCACTGCGTCCTGTAGCAAAGATCTTTAACACTTCTCCAACATGTTGGTACACGAGGAAAATTTCCTGAGTTCAAGGGAACGCATAGAAGCTCAATTTGTAAAAAAAAAACAGCTTTCCAGGACCTCTTTACGAAAACTTTGAGAATGTAATATAGTGATTAAAGATACAAATTCTATAAAATGTGAAGAAAAGGTAATTCGTTCGTGTGAACGAATTATAACTTGACTTGAACATTATGTAACATCGTTGATAAATATAATTCGCATTAGAAACCTTGTTTAGTAATTTAGCTGTAAATACGTTCCCGCGACTTCACTCGCGACAGGATTTGAATTGATTATTGAAAATTTTAGTGAAATTAATTGTCAAAAGAATTGTGAATCGAACCACGCGTAATGAACCAAACAAAGAGCTTAGAAGGAAGATAAACTATGAATCGCAATCCATGTTCCATGAAAATGGTAGAAAATTGAAGAAAGACAAATGGCAATATGTAAAAGCAGGTTTCCGCGACCGGAGTCAACATAAACTTGTTTGTCCGGGACAATCTGCGTCTCAGTAGATAAAAATACCAAAGTTTCGGCCATCTTGCTGTGGCCTTCTTCACGGCAATGTCAGAATCGTACAGACGGTAAGTCGCTGTCGCACTCTAATATTGCCCTGAAGAAGGTCACAGATGGCCGAATCGTTGGCAGTTGTGTCTACTGAAACGCGATTTGTCCCGGACAAACAAGTTCATATAAACTGACAATATGTTCACCGAGAATAAACGTAGTACTAATTTTATACAATATTAATAATAAAATATAATCTACATAATATTTCTGTACTAATGTGCATTATTATTCTTTATCACAGTCTCCTACAATCATATGAATTGTTCGTTTGTTTCTGGATGATGAATGTTTTACGTTTACCCCTTTCGAAAGTTCAAATTTCAGATAATGTTTTGATAATTTCATTCCGAAAATTAGCAAGATAAGATTCAAAGTGTAGTGCTTTTGGAAATTGTTTGCAGTGGGGCTAAAGGTAAAGCAACTATCTTCATTTTAGCCTTACCACCATAAGTAAATTTTTTATGTTTATAACATGGCTAATGTTATAATATAAATATTATTTTTTATTCAGATGCTTTTGTGGTTAGCTCGTAGCAAGCAAGAACAGTTGATCTTGAGAAGTTCAGCAGCATGTCTTAGTGCCATAAAATAGAAATCTGGAATTGGTTTTCACAGCATGTTGCTCTCAATTTCTTTTGGCAAACGTGCAGCTTCTTTTTCTCTAACGCTTTCCAAAGAGAAGGTCCAATGCTTTGATTTGATTTGCGTGGAAAAACATCCACAGCTAACATGGTTGAATTACTAATAAAATTGCATATACCATTGTGATTATAACAAGGAATACGCAATATCTCGTTAACAACATTTGTACTTGGCGAAATACGCACATTCGACTGTTTATTATTCTTTGAGTGTGATGAGATTTAGGCATGTTTCATAAAGCGAATGGAAATAAATGACAAAAATTGCATACTTCAATGCCTACTTAAACGGGATTTTGCATCGACATTTTGTAGTTTATGCAAATGTCAAGTGCTCAATCTAATAAATCAAAATTATCAGTTATATTAATGCTTGAACTACTAAGAGGGCCGTTGATCGGAATTGATGGAATGGTCCCTTGCTTGCTTCCGGAGAGTATATTAGTTTATCGTCCTCCACATAGTCATAAGCAGTTTGTACAGTTTTTTGACAATATATTTATTTTTATTTATTATTTTTATTACTATCAAATACGTGTTTAAAACATTCATTTCTGTTGTCATTTTTAAATGAATGACGTTATAAAATAAAGTGTTCTGCATTTAATGACTCATCTGTGACTTACCGTATTATTGTTAACAAATATTAATTTGAAATTTCAAGAAATGATCGAAGTAAAATTAATTCTCCTTCTCGCAAACAAGTCTTTTGGTTTCACCTATTCTCTCGATAATTCATCAATTACCCATTGGTCCAATGATAAGACGCAAACACTCATGGGAAAGGAAAGAAGTGAACGAATGTATCATTCATTAATTTTTACCCAGTTCGCTTGAGGTGTCTTCATAGTCTATACCTTAGTTTCACCTCTGTACACCACTAACGTGACATCATCCTTTGGTTTTCCTCGTCGAATGAGAGAAAGAACTAGAAGAGGAGAAAATCCGCTCTCTTTCAGTAAATAATCGACTCCTAATCGAGTGGCGGAACCACCAGTTTTGAGTTGTTTGGTCGATTCATTAAGAGAACGCGGTAGGTAGGAGATGATGAATCGACTGGATGCAGCCGGAGAGAAATCCAGAGTTAACCTTGGCCTTTGAACGAACGGTCGGACGCCTCGTTCCTAGTTTGTGCGAAATAGAGAGAAATTAAGGAGAGAGTGACGGGTGTCCCGGTCCATAGGAAAGGTCATCGTGGACGGGGCCTTCGTTTTCCTTCTCATTCGTAATCGTACAGGTCGACATCCTGCAGTTTACAGATAGTTCTTAGAATACAGTAGAGCATTGATTCCAAACTGTTGTCGGGTATGATACGGATAATAAAAGAAAATTCGGATAATCAAAATTCACTTAAAAAGAAAAAAGGGGAAAAATTAGTACATCCAACAATGTTTATACAAAAATCAACCTTGTTTGTTTGCACCTAGAATGAAGTACATCGTGCAAAAATAAACACAAATTTGTATAAGATGTATGTATGTATGTACTTGCGTACACATACGGATCAAGATTAATTTTGTGACACAAATAAAGTTTCAATACTCGACTGTTTAAAAGCTGATTTTTCCTTTTTGGCATCTAACTCTCTAATTCTTTTAGTTTGCAACAACTGGTGTTTCAATGTTCTGGACAAGATAACATCTATATCGTCCCGATTGCTTTAGTTGCTGTTCTCAGCGTCGCGAGTTCGAATAATTGAACGTTCAGATAGCTAACGTTCGGATAAACGACGGTCTACTATATTACGTTTGAAATTTATTTACAAATAAGTTTGCATGTTTATTTGATGGAATAAAAATTGTTAATAATTACAATTATGTTTTATGAAAAAGTGAGTCAATTGTTTTTAAACTGTTGTGTTAAAAATATGGTAGTGGAAACAATAATAAAATATTCTTAAATTGGCGTATGTAGTAAATAGAAAAAGAAATTTTTAATGAACAAAATTGTTCTGAAATAGTAGATAGTTTCTTAGTGATACACCTATGAACTTTCGGAGCTATGTCACATTGAATCAATATTAACGTTGAAGGAGAAACTCGATGTACATTTTTACGGGGAATCCTAATGAACCTTTACTGTTGGACCTCGCAGATTGGACATTTCCTGTCAATAAATTATACGAATATATTCCTTTAGAATGAAGCTTCTTCAATATGTTTCGGAGTAAACGTGCCAGAGAATGGGGATGTGGTGGGGATTAAAGTACATCGGTGGGTGCGATCTGGAAGCAACGAGAAGCAACTCTTGCACCTTGCCAAACCGCTCTCCCTTATAACCTGGTCCTGAGAATTAGTGTAGGTGTAGCGATCAAAACCGACTGTTTAAAAAGACTTGGTGGCTATGTATACTCGACCCGATCTCCTTTCCAAACAAGAAGCGCGAAAAGGAAGTAATATCTATTAAGTTTCGAGTGTGAAATTAAGGAAGATACACCCTTTCATTATTCTGTGAAAATTAAAAAAAGAAAAGATAGCGAAACACTCTTTCCGATGGCATGGACAATGCTGTTACTTTTTCGGAATATATTTGTTATTATTCATTTGTATAACGTTTATCTAACATTAATTAAAAAATCTATGGAAAATATGAGACATAATTATTATTGTCAAAAAAGCAGTATAATCTTCGATGTAAATTTGTGGAAATGATGGATGCTTGATGAAGATGGGGATGATATGCAAAACGAGCATCGACTTCCAAAATTCTAGGACTTCTTGATTCATTGTTTAAGTGAAGTAACGTCATAATAACACAGCATGAACGAACTAATGGTCATGGGTGCCACTATCACTTATCGTGAGAACTGGTTGTAATATTTGTTAACAAATTAAACTTTAAAAATAAAAGCAATTAGACATTTGCTGCGCTATTTCCTAAGTGTGTGACTTAAATAGAGATACACACATTCAAAATACACGTCAATTGAAACTAGTTTCTTCTTTATAAATTTATAATTTCTCTTTTTTCCTGACTCAGAATTATTTTAAAAAATAATAAGTTTTCCTGTTATGTCGACCGCATGCTGAAAATGAAAGTATCTACCTGTTTTTTCTGCAAGTTTAAAATAAGAAATGTGTTTCAATTAGCCATCGCTCTATGACAAGAAATGTATTTACAGGCAAAAAATTAATTAGGAGATTTCAGGGGAGCATGTTGTAATGTAACTAAACGATCAATATTGCTTTCTAGTGATACATATAGCATACCAGAAAGGTTTTGCAACGGTAAGAAATTCAAGGACATTTTAATTTGTTTACGAATTCGGAATTTTGGAGTATGTTGAGACTTTTTCTCTCGCACTTTATATTCAAGGTTATTCGAGGACAATAAATTTAGCAATGTTTGGTCTAGGACTGTAGGTAATTGGAAATACTCTCTATGGTGGAAATTTTAGTAGTACAATCACGGGAGTCTTCGAAGAAATGTCTCAATTTCTGGACAACCCATGAGTCAACATTAGCTTCCGGTAGGCTGAATCCATTCCTAATGTGCTTATTTGGAGAGGACTCTCTTGCAGTTTATATAGCTTGGGTTCCAAGAAATTCGATTAGTGATGACGTATAATAGATTTGGTTACATATTTTATATATGAAATTATATGGAAAGAATCTTCGTGTAAAAGTTATAGCTCAAGGTTGTTTGAATATATTAATATCAATTTTTATGTATTTATGTGTGACACTAACGCTGAGGAGAGGGACGTAAGCAGAAGATGTAATATGCGTCTTGTCATAGTGCGTACAGCAACTGAAAATATTTGGTATATTGTGAAACATGTTTTTCCCTTGGTACAATTAATCTTTGACCAAATTTAAGCAATTTGACCCGCAGGAAACTCGAAATTTTTGATTCGATCTCCTCCTAGGGGTCATTTTCCAAAATTTTCCTAATAATAATTTTTAAGCTACAGGGGAGATCTTGGAGTCGTTTCCACATGATTTTCGTACTCCAAGAACGAATCAAAAGTCAGAATTACATTTGAACATAAACTTGAACACTTTTTGAACAGTTTTGTTCTATTTTTCGCAAATATGGTTTTATTAACCTCTATTGTGGATAGGAGGATACTTGGTCACGAGGCACATCGGAAAATATCAATATCAAAGCGCGAATAAGTGAGCAAAAGCCTTGAACATATTCCATTGAATAGACTTGAACAATTTAGAAAACAGCTTTAGAGTTATATATTTTTATGTAACACAAAAACAAAAAAATATCAATGTGAAAAAACGATTTTTTCACATATTTTCTGTAATTTATGGATAACTATTAGTTTTACCGCAAATATGAATGTAACTAATATTGTAGACTATGTAATAAGAAATAAAATAAAAAATATTTGAACTGATCTGATCTTAATTAACAGAGGTAATGAATTTGCCGTAAATTTTCACAAATTACAACTTTGAGGGGGGCTGGGGGGTTAAGCTCCAGGGGGATTCTTAGAGACTTTGTGAAAATGATCCTTGGGAAACGGTATATCAGTGGGGAAAAATTCAGCTTTACGTCAATTTTTTCTCTCTCCAAAAATCGATGTTTTTGGACCTTCATTGACTGGGCGAGTGATGGAGGAGGAGGGAGACGTCGGACTGCGAACCTGCGGTGCTCGGGAAGCGGGTGAAGGACGCGAGAGATAGGATCCGCGGACGCGTCATATCCTGCTGCCCTCACCCCTCACACTCATCACTCTATCCATCTTCGTCTCTTTATCTCTACTAAGAATGCATTTGTTATCTACATTAGAATCCATCTCTATCTAAAAAAACAACAACAAAATCTTAATTTTTTGCTTTGTACTAGTTAATTTCATAAATGTTTTTGTCTGCCCTTTATTTTCCTTCAGATGGGTTACGTTCTCTCCTCTTTGATTTATATACTTACCTACAAAATACAGACAGAGGAGCTAATGGACAGTACAGTCAAAAATACATTATAAACACGTACTCTGTTCCAACAAAATTTCCCTTCATAAAATATCTAAGAAGGAAGAGTCCGTATTATCCCAGATGTGAAATGATATTTGTTAGAAGATGAGGTATTTGTTGTCCGGCGAGTTATGGCGGGAGTGACTGATCTGCATTGAGTCAGAGGTAACAGTACGACAACGTTTATTGAGAAGACGTACACTTCGCAGGGGCTCAGGGAATGAGATAATGGAGCAAGGGAGTTTCTGGACTTAACGGTAGGAATGGAATTACCGAAAAATGTTGAGGTAAGAAGGATCGACATGGGACCACTTAGTAAGAGGCGTGGCGGGAAGAATAAGAGCTAGGAGCGTTGACGATTTAAAGACCGATGAACCATGCTCCTCAGCCGTTCGGTCGCACACTTTCCGGTCCGCTGGTGGCAGCGCTCGTTAGAAAACACTTGGTCGCCGGATTTGTCTCGTTCCGCGAATGCCGTCGCTTTCCACGGCGAAATCTACTTCTTTTGTCTCCTCTGGCCTCAGTCACTGGTGTACTTCGTTAAAGTATCACGATTGTACGTGTTTCATTTCATTACGTTTACGGTGTTTCCTAACACGTTGTTACATACTTTACATCATACACGAGGTAGATTAATATTACTTATGTATGTTCAACAATTTGATAAAGCGAATGAATTTCAAAAAATTCATGCAAAAAGAGTAATTTTGTAATGATAACACACTTTTACTACTTTCGTAATCAAATAAATATTTAATAAATTATTAATACAAATGGGATAATACAAAATACAAGTTATATATTTATATTTTAGAAAAAAATGCGGGCTTCTATAAAAAGTAAACAATTGCTTAAATAATATCTTGGCAAATGAATAAGTGCTAGATTTGGTTTTTCAAAAGAATAACTCACTCATTAACGCGTAGAAGAATGTTTTTATTTCAGAAGATTTTTGTCGATTTTCTCTCTAGGACAAGAAAATTTTTTTAAAAATATATTTAACAGAATAAATCAAAAGTAATAAAAAAAAGTTTAATTTGTATCTGCTCTCTCATACTGACTGAATAATAGAACTTAAATTTCCACTTAGTTTTCTCAGGCCCCTGTAGACCAGATAACAATCTTCCAGCGATAAAATTACAGTTATTAACTCTTCCCTCAGTGAAATCCGGAGGTTTAGTGCACTTTAAGCTGTGAGAAAACGAAAGTCGAAAACTGGATCTGACCCACAAAACTCGTTTATTTCTTTCCTACTCTTCATCATCTTCGTCTTTTCAGCTTGAATTCCTGAATTCAACTTCGCTTACCTGAGTTTCTAGAAGTTTCTCGCGCCGGACGAAAGGATAGTCGATGGAGTGGTCACGGGAGAAACAATAGTTGGCAAGGTCGAGTGGGTGCTTGAGTAGATCCAGACTCTGAGAGGTTTAGTGCCCCACTTTGACAAATAGCGAGAAACGTAAATGTGATGTCATTGTTCTCAAACAATTTTCTTTTCTTTTAGAAGTTCTGCAACAAGACATTAGTGAATATAATAAGAATAAAAAATATTGTATCATATTTTGTTTCCAGATCAATGACAATGACTCAAAAATAATAAGAAAAATGTGCCTTTACTAGATTACTCACGATGTCCGTGTATACATTTTTAATATCTCGATACACAAGTTTCTTCTGCACAAACATATTAAAAATACGTAACAAATTTTAACTTTTTAATGTCTTTCTCAAATTTTCTATCACACTTTGTTATCTGAGTTGAAGTGATAACATCTAATGGATGAATCTCTTAATGTCGTATAATTAAAATAAAGATTTCCTGAAATGTGATTCGTCGTGTGAATATGTGCTTTTGTGTCCAGAGCTAAATAGGGTCGCGTGACATTCGGGAAAATGTTAAGGTCATTACTTGTTGCTGTGTGGTGCACAACCTAACTGTAAACTATCACCACTTCACAACGCGTAAAATAAAACATTCTTTACCATGATAATACAAGCAATTCATATAAATACGTATATAAAAGGATTGCGAAGAATTTTTTCGACAGTGAAATCTTGGTTGTCATTCTTTTTTTTTTTCTTGGGGGTGGGGGGCAAAGGAAAGAGTGATTTGAAGAATTGATCTACACTCACCGATATTTACACTCACTATTTATACTCACCAATATTTTCGAAACTATATACCCTTTCTTAGAGCTTGCTAGAGCCTTCTAAAATTTAGCCGAAAGTTAGGAAGACGAAGAAATTGTGGAAGAAGAAATGAAGTTGGCTAAAAAATATTTATAATTTTCGCGGTTTTCGCACTAGAGGCAGCAACTGTGGTGGCAACGAACGCTTGCGTAAAGACTGCGAGTACCGAGAAAGCGAGCTGACCTTTGGTGGCGTTGCTGCTACCGCCTGCTCCTCGGGCACACGCTGCCGCAATTGCTTACAGTAGCAGATTGGCACTGGCGTTCCCATAATGTGGAGGAGAGGTAAGGGTTCAATCCCTTCCTCGAGTGTTCCATCGATATTTAATGTAGCGAGAAATATTAAAAACAATTTACGGATAAAATGTTATTTAATATAAAATTTTAAATTAATTGATTTTATTGATTATTGAAATAAACAATTTCGTTTTGTAATTATCGAAAAAGCTTTGATACGTCGATAGTGAAAACTTCTATTGAACATCATAATGAAGGCATTATTACAAAAATATGTTGTGTGGGTAAGTTTTATCATTGATGAGTAATACTTCCATCTTAATTCGACATACATTATAAGTGTCAGAATATTGAACCATATAATACTAGACTAGTAATATTACGTATATTCGTATTGGGTTGTGTGTGTTAAGGTATTGAGGCCCTTTAATGCATGTTGTTGTAGCTATAACAAGTCATCAGTTAACATTCAGAACTTGAACAAAATACATATTTTGTTTACTACACTTCCTTACACTAAGTCCTTTTTGTATCTCTTTCGCAATCATAGAACTACAAAAAATATAAACAAAACATTTTTTCATGTTATTGTTCAGCATCTCAAGATCAATAGAAATACCCCTTCGGCTGTAACACTCTCGAAACACTTGGAGATTACATGTTCTTGTTTTTTAATAATAGCCTACATATGTTTTCACGGGTTGATTTAATCAAGTAAAGATGATATATATCTAATGACAAGAAACAGTTATAAATCAAGTATGTAAAACATTAAAGAAATTTACTACTAGTGGGGAAAGTTATGGGATTCGGAGAAGACGAGTCAGGTGGGTTAAAGCCTATTATAGGGTCAGCGGCCGTGGAAGATTGCAAAATGTATGAGGTAATTTGCAAACATGTCAAAAGGATTTACGATTTTTCGGCATTCTTTTATGACGGAATCATGAGGCAATTTATTTATTGGTTAAGTTTATTATGCGGCAAGGTACACGGATCCTTTTCGTTGATATGTTTTGACAGGAATAGACTCACCGAGATGTTGGAATGTTAGTGAAAAATAGTAAATGCGATTGTTTAAGAGAATATTATGAAGTTGTTGACGAGTAGGTTTCATGTGATAACAATTTATCCCAAACGCCAGAGGTTTATAAATGGTTAATGATAATTGAGTGAATGGTTAACCAGAGAGCTTATATTTTTTAAAATCACCTGTATTTTCTTGTTTTTTCCGTATTATGTTCAAGAAGATATTAATTTCTTTAATTTTTTATCAATTCCGATTTGACATTGTACGGAGAGTGAAAGGTCACTCCAAGGAAATAATACAAAACAAATAATTTATGTTTCAATTAAACCTGGAGGACAAATTTATGCTACATTGCAAATATGTTTTAGAGAAGTATTTATTTTGTAAAATGATTAAATTCATCTCTTTCAAATGTTGCTATGTAACCCATATTACAGATATATTCTACCGGGTTAAAGTAGTATATATAATAAGTTCTGTAAGAATATTGCTTTTACTACATTTCGTCGTTGTTAGGGTAATTTCTATGAAATAAAAATTACATGACTGTATAAAAAGTTCATATATTTGCAACTCTCGGTACAAAGAATGGAGCAAGTCTTTTAGTCAAAAGCATTCCAATAACAGAGGTATACACGCTCCCTCAGATCACTCTAATTTTTGAAGTTATCAGAAACATATTACATGTTTTGATAGTTGACTCCGATAGGCTTATACTTCTCGCTGGTTATTCGGAAAAGGAAAGAACAGTCTGCTGAATGTGTATGTGAACGTAATGTGTATGTAAAAGAAATGCTGAATGTGTATGTGAACGAGAAAGGGGTGCGTGAATGGGTGTCTTTGCTCACCAAGCGCTCAACGAGTCCGCTCTCCATTTACTCTATTCTTCAGAGATGAAGGCCGTGGGCGCTTAGGTCGTTAGTTATCATATGTGCTGCATGTCGAGCACGCAAAGCTCTTGGCGTATTACGTAACGCAATGTACTGCTCAAAATGTAATTACGAATTTTTTCTTTTTCATCACGTTTGTAGTTTTGAATTTGCAATCTAATGACACCTTCTAAATGGGAAAGAATGCGTAAAACACTCAAGAGTTCACAAGTAATTTTTTCTATACCTTTAAAGCAGTCCATAGTTCTCGCGGCGAAAGAATAGTAAAGAGATATAACCAATGGAGCGAAAGCGCGGCGTTGTAATATGTGACTAGCGAATTCCATGCGGCAAGCCGTGGCACCCAGACAAAGGCTGCTACATCCAATGGAAAAACTAACTGCAAACAACGTCCTTGTAATCAAGCCCTATTATCCGTCACATTTGGCATTTCAATTACTACCGGTTCTACGAGTCGGCTGATGTAGATGGCAGCATCCGAATGTAAACTCACTAAGTCTCCGCTGACACATGTATAACGTCCTCGTATCTACAGCGAGAGGAAGAGTCGGCAATCTTGCAAAGTTGGCATTGGCTCATGGATTTCACGTGGTTTTTAGGATCTTCCCTCATTACTATTATTTCGCCGCGAGTACTGTATAGGGGAGTATTTGTATGTAACTAAGGGAGAGCGTAGGGATTATATATATATATATATATATAT
>NNCF01126402.1:1299381-1437216 GCA_002313205.1 Laupala kohalensis | reverse complement strand
TTAGGAAGATTTTTCTCATGTTTTGATTTCGGTGTTCCCCGAAAAATTACGAGGACGTATTAACATGTCACCTTCCACTCTGATACGTCATATATAGGTGACATGTTAATTCGTCCTCATAATTTTTCGGGGAACACCGAAATCAAAACATGAGAAAAATCTTCCTAACGAATGTCAGTTTGGCAAGATGGCGTTGCTGAGAGGCGCGTTCGTCGGTCTCGCAAACAGCGCACGAACGCAACGCACGACGACGCCGTCCGTCTCTTGGGCAACGCGAGTTTGCGTCCGCGATTGACGCTGCTGAGCTCTCGACCACCGCCGCAACTGCGCGGCGCACTGCAGCCATCGCCTCGGGTGTCCTTTCGCAAATGGCAGACAGCGACATGGCCGACACCACCACCAACACCGTTGCTATAATGTCCCACAGAGAAGCGTTTTAGATGTTTCTCAAAGAGTTTTAATGAACGTCCTTACCTTGACATTGTTCTCAAACGCTTCTCTTATTTTTCTTTTTCTCATTCGACAATTTAGAATATATTAAAACCATCTAGGAAATTGCTCTCACCAATTATTATTTATGGAAAATTATTCTAACAATACTTTTAGGCAACAACCAATGTTTTTCAAGTACAGTTGAAAGTCATCTAGTATTATAATAATTTGTATGATAAACTATTTGAGTTAATTTACCTTTTAACATTCTCTTGTCATAATCAACGAATCAAAATTAGCCCCAAAGGTTTCCTATGTGACTGCGTATATTTTAAATAAAAAGTTTTGCCATAGACCACAATTTAGAGATGAAATCTGATATCACGTTGCTTTGATCGTTCTTACCTGCAATTTTACATATGTTAGGTGTTTCCGTTCTTAGTGTGGTTTAGTTTATCTTGTAGTTACGTTTCCCCAAGATTTTAAAACATGTTGAAACCACAATACATGATTTAAATTGATATATTGTGGAAGCTTAGTAAAACAATTTGCAATTTTCTTATTTCCTGAATGATATTTTAAAAAATTGATTCTGCATTAAGACAGTTTAAGTTTAGGTATGATGAATCATATTACCCTCTTTTTAAAACAATTTGGCATCGTGCAATTGCACAAATGTTTCAGGAATATCATAAAACTGAGTTGTTTTTAAAAGCACTTGAAAACATTGAACTCTTGTCTACTCCTGAAACATAATTTATACAATTCTTATATCAATTGTGTCACTTCATATCCTTCAGGAAGTAAATGCTGAGACTAAATTCAAATTACGTGATCTGTTATCAAGAATGCATTCTGTAGTTGAAGCATTTATCGCATACTTTATTTGGTCAGAAGTTTAAACACTGATCGTACGTCAAAATAAACACGATCGTATCTCAAAATTATGGTACCGGAAGCAAAAAAGGAGAGAAATTTCCGATAGAGAAACTTTCCGACGAATTAATTGGAAGTTACGCACATTCGTCAAGATAGCCACGAATACCTTCAAAACATCTTCAATATAAGGAAGAACTTTCTCTCCGTTCTTGTAGTTGATGGGTGAAGACGTAATCTCGTTAAGCGGCAAATGCGTTTTGCACATCTGAAACGTATTTCCACTTATCTAAATGCGGTGACATATATAAGATTTGTGCGTATATCCTTAGCTTATGTCATTCTACTTAATTAAATGTGTAATTTATTAAAATAAAAATTTATTGTGATACAAAATTTCTTGAATGAACATTTTTATTTATACCTATAAAACTTACTTTCTGTTACTTCAAACAAATTTTTCCTTCAATTTAAAATTATATTGATGTTGCTGTACTATATTCTCATTCAATAGTATGTGTTATTTTAAGTGGACCATCCGCTATGAAATTACAATCAAATTTCTCTAATCGTATGTAAATGTATAAATTACTGTAAGGAAATTACTCTGACACAAAATAAAAGTGACATCAAGATCAATTACTCGTATGTCGATGCCAGTGTCATTCAAATTTGTAAATTCTTCATCACAAAGATAAGTTACAAGTGATAATACTCGTAGCAAACATTTTCATTATCTAATCATGTTTTGAATCTATGGAGCGTTGCATAAATTGGTTTAGTGTTTTCAGATTTTCATAATCGAAAAGCAACGGAATAGAGGATATTCCTTCAAAGAAAATACAATTAGCTGATAATGGATTTGCTCAACTCAAGAAATGAGAGAAACAGAAGTGAAACTGTGGCGGTCCAAAGAGAGCTTTATTGTCTAAAGAGTATGGAGGACGCTTTTATTGTGGTGAAGAGTATGGATACGAAGTCCTTTTATTGTGGGGATTCTCCCCCAAAGATTTCTTGAGGAGAAATATCATAAATTGCTATTGGAATGTTTAATCAACAAATGCTCAATTGAATTGAGAGGCTAGTTCATGTACGTTTCTGGAGACAACTTTTCAGAATCCTTCAGCATATTTAAGTTTTCAGAATCCTTGAGACGAATTGGATCAGAATATTATTTTTTTTAATGTGGCTAAAGGATGTATTATTTATAGTGAAAATTCTGCTCCATAAAAATGTATTTCAAAAAATTGTGTATAGTCAACGTATACACAGTGTGTTTATTCTGCTAGAGAAATTCAATGGCCGCTTGAAAAACAGTTTTTTGAATGTGACATAAAATTTTTGGAAACAGCGGAAAGCAAGAGACTCAGATAGGAAAGTACTTCAAAGAGATCCATGAAAAAAAGAGAGATTTAGAATAGGTCTCTTGTTATAACTGTATTGATGCAATTCTCCTTTAGCGCTCTCGTAAACTAAGTGATGAGGGTGGAATTTGATGAAGATGACTGTTTTACTTAGTTATTTACATAGAAAATTGAGACTAGTGTATTTAACTAAAATAATATTGACGGAAAAGCAATGTATGATTTCTTTGAGGTATTGGTATGGACGGTCTCGAAATAATCACTCAGTAATATAAGACGATTATACAATGCGTTTAATTAAGTGTATGCTTCATTACAATGTTCACATCAATGTCATTTTAACACCAACGGCTGATACTTGTAGATAAAAATGACGTAAATTGAACTCTTGGAGTGAATACTTTCAAAAAATGCTGTACTTTTTTAAAACATACTTTTAGTTCTTTCATTTTTCCTTATTAACTGTTGTAGTAAGTCTTTTCAATTAATTATGCCAAATACAATATAGTTCTTGAATTCTTCCACTACTTCGTGATAAAAGGTGATAACGCAAATTTTCTTAACTGTTCAGATTAATCTATATGTTTGTCACAAGAGAGATCTTACATTTGCTTTTTTACAATAGATTATTAAAAAGTTGTATTGGATCATTCAATGAAATGTTAAATAGAAAACAAACAAAGCCAAGATAATATTGATGCTGGAATAAACTCAATTAAGAAATGCATTATGTGATTGTAAGTATTTGAATAGTGAATTTTTATAAAATCAATTGAATAAGATGTGTGAAAATACAAATGTAATCGGTATTTCAAGCACATTATAGAAGATAAATAAAATATCTCTTTCTGTTTGATTCTTGTCTTACGCAGGCAAAACTTAGTTGATAGGGTCAATGCTCTTTTCAAACGAACAAGGCCTTCTGGTGAAGTTAACCTTTTAGAGAGTTTTACGTCAACACGCGATGCACAAAAGAGACTTAGCAGTATACAAGAATTTTGGGCCAGAGATTATGGAAGCTCACGTCATGGAATGATTCTTTTTGGCTCGATGTGTTCAATAAAATTGTCGCTTAATGTTTATATCAGTTTTGTAACGTAATGTGATTTCCTTCATCCATGATGTTCTTTAAACTTTGGGGAGAGTCCAGAGGAAAATGTGTTTTTGCTTATTAAGATTTAAGTTATACCGAAATAATTTTGTGTAATCCAAAAGTTATTTCGCTCTTTCTCTCCTCTACTTCTTAACTTTACGCAGTATAATTTTACCAAGAGAAAATGAGTATTCATATGAGTGTTTCGAAATAGCCAAATGTACTCAAAAGCGTAGTCATGAGCCATATTTTCACAATTTGTTCGTTTTTATAATTAAGTTATCAATAATTGTACAATTATAATTTTGTTTTTAATATAAGTAACTAAAGAAACAAACGATTTAAAAAGGTATTAAAAACAGTATTTGCCCTTCGTCATTGGATAAATAATTTGACAGAAGTAATTACTTAAATTCATAACAATCCAAAAAATATAGAAGACTGGGAAAATATTTTATTTGAAACTCTTCATAAATAGTAATTGAATAATGCACACTCCTTGATGATATAGAGGTATATGAGATTGATGGAAATAAAGTTGAGTCAGTTAGTGAATATAGTTGAGGTGGATTGGGACGTGTTGTGGTGGCTGTCTGCTTTTGATGACGTAACTCCGCGGGTCGGCGGCCGCACGGTGTGGCGCTCAGCTGACCGACAGACCGAACAGTCGACCGACCGGCTGTGCGGCGTTTCGTAACTAACTTCCCCTTCTCCTACATGGTTACGTTCAACCGCGTGTATCTTTGATTGTGGTATATACCACTTGCCTCTCTACCTATGGCCCACAGAAGAATCCAGTTATCCATTCAAGTATTAACGAGGATTGGAAACGAAAGATAAGTCTATGTGTCATGAATGAAAATTTCAAACCTTTGATTAATAATAATAATAATAAATTAATGTTAGTATTTTGTAGGCAATTATTTGGTGGGGATACAAGTCGTTTACGACTGTTGTTTTTTACCTTTCATTATGTGTGAAATATTTGAATGGAAGATTTAGATTGAACTACATGAGTCAATTTTTTTGTAGAACGTATGGTATGCCTACGTTCACTTGTTCAATATCATGTGTTAAATATTGCATATAAGATGTTCACTCTCGAATGTTTCTCAACTTGAACTTCTCAATGGTCATTACGTCATCTTCTACCTTCCCTGTCGCTAACAAACTTCCCTCGTCCCACGCAAACTCTTGACTTATGAATTGTGCGGTCACAATTTCTCATTAATATACATGTGAGATTGAGAGGAAATTTTAGAAGAATATATTTCATTTATTGCGAGATGAAATCGTGTGAAAAAATATACAATCAAGGTGATTACTTTTCATGCTCATGGCTAGTACTCTATATTTTATAGTACACGATATTTTCTTCACCCTTGTTTTATATAATTAGTAGTTTTGTAGAAATATATTTTATATTGTTTTTCATTTTACAATTATGAGATACAATAATACGTCCATATTTAAGACTTAACATCTAATGATGTCTATGGATTGAAACACGAAGTATACAAATATATTTTTTTACAATGCATTACATTGGTTCGCCTTGTTGAAGAAATAAATTGCTGGAAGAGATTGAATATGGGTCTAATTGTATATGCCATATGGGTCTAATTGTATATCCCCAGTATATGCCATAGTAGTAGATATAGCAGTAATTTAAAGTAAAAAATGTTTTGAGCATTAAAATAATCGATAGTTTGTCAGCTGTGAAGTAAATAATAAAAAAATTGAAAAGTTTAATTAATTTAAAGTAGATTAAATCAAACCGCAAAATATTTTATAAGTCGTTGTGAAAGGTCAATGTATTTTGTACCGTATTCTTCAAAGCTAATGCTACGAAAAACAAGGAAGAATGTTATTCTTAACGTAATCATCGTGTCAGATATGGTAAAACATGGTTTCTATATTGTCACGACAAAATGATGGGAAAACGTGATGTAACTAAAGTATAATGACACTTCTGTCTTCTAGTAATTAAAATGTTTAAAGATAATAAAACACACACACATAAAAGACACTCCCATATTTGATAAAACTATTTCGACTTTCGCCTTCGTCAGTCATGTGGACTCTCCTTGTAAGTATGTGAATATATACATATTTAAACGTAATCGTTCTTGGTCCTCACAATAAGAGAAAATAAACCTTCCTCATGTTCAAATAATGGCTTATGTTGTACTAATGTAGATCTGGGAGGTGGATTTAACTCTTTCTTTATTTAAGATTCAAATGTATCCTCATAATTTTGGAAGTTGATTAATCATTTATTACAATCCTTGACTGGAATACGTCACTAGTAAATTCTGTTTTCCAATATAGTTAAAGTTATTTTTATGGTACATACATAGTTTCTTCTTTTAAACTCTTCAATTATTTTCTCAATAACTTAAATGTTCCTAAAATTCAATTGTGATTTCATATGCGAGTACATTCCCGTAGACAAGATGGGTAGAAATATTTAACCAGAATACTATATTCTCTTAATAGTCTCTAATAATAAATTTTATTGCTTAAAAGTTGCGTATGACCACGTAGAAGACAATAAATTAATTTATACTCTCTGGTAGCAAGCAAGGGATTATCCCATCAATTCCGAACAAGGACCCTCAGGTAGATGCAGATTTAACATTTCACAACAATTCTAAGATGAGAATTAAATTGTTATAATATCAACAATATACAAACAAATTTGTATTTAATAAAACAAAAAAAATTCAGAACTACTAATTATTATAAACTGTAGATGATTCGTAAAATATAGTATACAAATCGTAACTATTTAAATAATTCTAAATTCGAGATTTATTATTTCAATGGATTTCAACACTATGGATTTGAACCAAGAGAGCCTGCAAAAAAATCCGCCTCTACTCGAAGGAAAACCGGAGAAAAACTCGGGTAAGGATGGGTTTGCAAAATTATTGCACACAACCGTCAAGTATTGGAAATTTTTGTTGTGTTGCCATTGCGGTATGGCAATGAAAGTGGTGTATCGGCATTGTTGCGACCTTCCTTACGGATATCGAGGGCACTGAACCGCTCAATGCAACAACTTCGCTGGCGAATGCGTATCAGAATTTCCTCTGGAATATTCCCTCATAGATTTACTGTAGAAGGGTTTCGGATATAAATCACGAAACGTACAAAACTAATATACCAGCGACGGAGACTACGAAACTCCAGTCTGCCTTAAGGTTAAATTTAATGGCGGATACACCTCTCATTATGACTCCATCACTTACATCAATTGCGAATGTAAGCCATGAAGCAACTTTCAAAGACTTTTCACTTATGCTTAAATCACCGCAAACTGTTTTCGACAGAAATCAGATGGACTTCTTGGAAAATTGAAATCTGAAAAATAATGTACTCCTTCCTTATAATCAGGGGAAAATTTAGAAGTAAACCGCCCATTACCTTTTACTAATACGTTGAATCTACTAATGAAGATGTTTTCTGCATGTTCGAAGAACTAAGAAAGACTCAGAGCTCGCATTCTGCCATCACAAAAATAACTTGCACAACATTGTACACGTAAATGTTTTTGGCAGAGTGGTTGGTATAATTAAAAGCATGTCCACTTGTTTTCAAGTAAGTTTAAACTAAACAGTAATCATTAAGTTTTTTTTATAAAGATACACACACCAGTCTTTAAATAAGATATGTATCAATGTATCTACTTCAAATTTAAAAACATTTTGAAGAATAGCAAAATTGTATTGTTAGTAATTTGGTATATAGAATTGTAATTGTATTATAGAATTTTATATGTAACAATACACGAGAAGATAGGATATAATTGTATCTATGGGATACTACTATAGTATCTGGTGTTGTCCAATTGTGTTTAAAAAAGTAAAGCAGTTCTTAAATTTATTTCACATTTAGTAATCCTATTTTTTAAGAAATCGATTAGCGCAAAGGGCGAATGCATAAACAAATTGATTTGCTGAACATTTCTTTGATAATTTGTATTTTTGTTTAGATAATTTGAACCAAAAACATTTAAGAATTATTTTTTATATAAATATGTTTTTTTATGGAGACTTAAATATTTCGAAATTAAACGTCAATAACATTAGATTGTTGCGAAAGTTCACATAAGTTATTTCTTAAGTTTCTTTTGTGATAAAGTGAGCAGAAAATAATCATATCCGGTACAATTTGTAGGAATGAGAACAAAATGTTCACAGATAACCAAACTAATCTTCTTAATTTTATATTTATGTGTTTGTCTGTAATATTGTTTGTCCATAAATACATGATTCTCCTATTAACTACTAAATTTTGAAGTTTCGTTGAATAACAAATTAGGTAGATAAGAGGTTAAGTATTATCACAGATCATTAGTTGAGGGACAAGGATTGATATCAAATGAAGTATCTTTCTGCTAACTGCGTAATATTAGACAATACAAATCCGTAAATATCGATAAATACTATATTTGCCTGGAAACTAATTGCCTAAGCTACTTCTCATCTAGGAAACGGAATGCAGAAAATAGAAGTTGCATAACATGCCTTCGAGGGGAAATAGAACAAGTAAAAAAACAAAACTTTTTTTCCCTCGCAAACAAGTAAACGAACGTAAACGGTGCAATTTCCTCGTGTACGGCTATGAGCCAGTGGGTAAATTGTGGGTGCCGAAAGGACGCACTTAGCAGAAACCTTGAAATTCTCTTTAAGGAATAGACATGATTACCGAAAAAGATCTGGTTGAATTGCGACGTAGCTAAAAATCATTTCTACGTTTGTGGATTTGACTGTATGCGGTTCAATCGAAAACACTGATCAAAATAACAAACACTTTTATGAATCAACATTTTGAAAGCATGTTTTTAAACAATAGGTTTCTCGTAGAATATATTAATTCAATTAAAATTTTTGAAAATTAGGATAATTATGCCATCACTATTTAAGAAGTTTCGTTGTTTGTTTCCCAAGATATTCTTCAATGTGAATAACATTTGACTTCATTCATAGAGAGTAATGAAGTATTCGACGTTCAAACTTTATAACATTCTGACAGAACTTCACTCACGATTTTTCGAGTGAGTTTAAAGAAGGTAATATTAGTAAAAAGACAGTTGTTTAGCTACTAATTCCGATCATTTTCTAACCAGTGACTAGCTCCTTACATAATCATTTCATGAAGGTGGGACATGACAGGAAAATCACCACTAACATAGTTACATTTTGTCATATATAACACCTGATGATGATCCAAAACAAGAATTCGAAACATCGTCATGTTTTTATGAAACAATAAAAGTAAGTTTGCACACGAAAAATGTCCTACATTTATTCAAATTTCTTAAAAGTGATAGACGGAAATATAATTGTTTAAGAAAATATGTATACTATGGATTACAATCAATAGTTAACTTGATTATTTACAATTAGTGAATGATAATATCATGGTACCCTGAAGCAAATGGACGTTAAAATCTTCTGTTGACTACATCTACTTAGTACGAGGAGACATTCGGAGAAATCCTTGAAATATTTCTTCGAGCTCGGTAACGAAACAACTACCAGCGAATAATGAAGACGGTAGAGACAATGCAAACTCATCATATTACTGAAATAGTTTACAACAGAGTGAATCTTAACCTCCCAGATTTTGTGAATTGTAAGTTCTGTGAGAAAAATACTGTGGCTGTGAGTATCCAAGGATTGGAAGGAAGTAATATCCAAATTCACAGGAAGGAAAGGATTTTTCCAAATCTTTGTATATGACATCACAACCTTTTAGGTCGGTGACTATAAGGTTGGGATGTCACTTGGTTTGGAGAAATCCTTTCCTTCCTCTGAATTTGGACCTCATATCCAAATTGGTTCTTGCATTGTAACTAGTGTTCTACCATGTCTAAGATTCACACTCCCTAGCTTAGGCAAATGATTACTTGATAAATTAATCATTGTGCTTCGAATTGAAGTTCCTTTCCCTTGTTCTGTCTTATTCATCTTTATCGTAATTGTCTCTCTTGTTCTCCCTTGTATTTCTTGTTCCTCCAGTGACAGGCGCTTGTCAACGCTACGCTCCATGTTGCAAGACGCCGCTCATTTGTTTACAAAGCAAGGCCTTCTGAAGGCTCCAACGCCCACGATTTTGTAGCGGCCACGCCGCACCTACTTCCCCGCCCCCCACCTCAACATTCACACACTACTCTACAAACTTTGACGTCTATCACGCTCTTCACTCGATGGTTGTTGAGAGAAAAACATCTCGATGACAAGATGCTTTAGTTGTAATATCCTGGTAATAAAAGAAATCGCTTTAAATAAAGAAATGGAAGTAGAAAAAACAACAACAATGAAATGGGCAAGTTGTAGAGAAAGTTTGTGAGAATGCATTCAAACAAGTGGGAGGAAGGATACTTCCACAGAATTGACGTGAGACTGTTTAAAAACATGTGAAAGTAAGAGAAGCAAATTAATAAAAATTTTGCTGGCATAATTAGCTGATCTGAGATCTTAATGAGAAGCATAATAATAATAATAATAATAATAATAATAATAATAATAATAATAACAATAAAACAGGAAGATTCATATATAATGATGTTCTATATTTGTCGTCGATAATAATATATCAAAAAAGTTTTAATTCCTCTTATTTGTGAATAGACTACAGACCAAGAGGAGAAAATACTACAGAAATATGTAAATGCTTATTGCCGGTAATTTAAGAACTCAGAGGAGTAAATAGTTGTAAATTAATATTTTATATTATCGCGAAAAATAACATTTTATCCTAAGACAATAAAAGCTTTAAACAAACCTCGCCCCAACATGAATAACCGCAAATTTTTACTCGTTCATGGAACTACCATTATTTTAGATGATACGCACGGTTTGAATTGACAAGATGAAACGGACGCTCATCTTACGGTCTTATTTGCATATTTTAAATTTATATTAGAGCATAGTTTAATATCGTGTGTACATAACCAATTTATATAATCAATCCATTACACTTAAAATGACTATATTACTACGGTATAATTCCTGGAGAGCTCATTTTGTTTATAAAATAATGTGAATGAAAACATTCTATAACAGAGGGTAATTTTTCTCTAAGATGAGTTCCGGGACATTTTTATCTCAAATTCTACGACTAAAAAAACATGCTACTCTTAGTTTTTCGATAATAAATTCTACATATGCAAGTATGAATTGAGAGCGTAATGATTTTAAATTCTATACTATTTAGCATAAAGTCCTTAACAAATGGTCGAAACATGTTAAAAACATGATGACACGGATAAACGTACTTAGAAATAAATAATTAATTCAAGTACTCTCATTCATTTATTCAGCTCAATAATGAACCATTAGCTCAGGTTTTAACATAGTGATACTATGAGAGAGACAAAGAGAAAATGAAAGAGCGAGAGTGAGAGAGAAGGAGAATTGAGTAGTAAGATATAATAGGATAATTAAGAGTGCAAACTTCTTAACTAAAAATCACAAGGCAGTAACTTTTTGTTCATGACCTAAGAGACCTTATATATCTCATCTTCGGCTATTCTATCCACTGGTAACTTAAAACAAAACGTTTAAAGAAAATTCTTCAATTTTGGTTTCTTGCACAAAAACCATCGACTTCAACATTGAATCCAATTTTTGAAATAGCAGATAAACAGTTTATACCCTTGTTTTAATCGAGTCATTTTGAAGTAAATTCTGTCAAGCCAAAGAGAATTACGCACATAATCGAACATAAACTTTTAGTGCTTCTGATGACTCATACTATGTAGAGTAGTTTCTAATATTTCCACATTAATAGTCTTTCGAAATTTTAACCCTCTTGTTTTTGTAAAAATGATAAACAAGCATGGTTGAACAAGGTTATTTAAAGAAACCTTTCTAGATCCATCAATTTCTAATTTCTTAGTTTTCATAGGTCTTATTCCGTAAACAATACTCCTTAGTCAAATTCCGTGTCCACTCAAAGAGAAAGGTTTGGAATGAGCTAAGGACATCATTCCTTAGCCTGCTTTCAACAGCCCGCGAGTATGATGTTTGCATTAAGTAAATAAAAGATGAAGAGCTTCTTTGCTGTACAGCCCTTTGATAACAAAGTCATACTCAAGTTCCACGCGGTTTTCTTTCGTGTCGTCCAGCCATCGATGACGTGCTTGATATAAAAATATGCCGGGTCTTCGTTATTTCAAATATTAAAAAAAAATAGGAGAAATTTCATTTAATTCTATGACAAAAGATATTTCGAAATATCAGTTATCAAAATCAAACAAATGGTTCATTATTCATACGTATCATTGTACTGTATTCATAGAGGACAAATATAAATTATGTCAAAACATTATTAATAGAATTGTGCTTTTTAAATCAATCTTCCCAAAGAGACAAAAGCACTTTTGGGGTGCGCCGCGTCTCGTTACAAATACGCTTCTACTGAAAACTGCCGATAGCACCACGAAAATCATTTAAAATATTTATGCTCTGATAAAACATTTGTTTTCACTGACATTTAAATACCTTTATGACAAACTTGGTAATTTTTTCAACGAAAGATCAATGAGTTATCCATAATGTCTGCAAATTAGTAATAAATAATTGTATCCGACCATATTAAACAGATAACAGATTTTTATTCAAACATGGCACAAGTAAACATGAATCCTTAAAAACACACGAAATACATTAGAATATTAAAACATACACACCACGTTTCGAGTGCTCAGGTCATACTAAATTGGGAAACATCAATGAAGTAAGAATACTCTAGATGTATTTTAGGTTTCAAGAGTTTGTCTAAAAGGCATTATAAACATATCAGCTGATTGCCCGGTGTTACAAGGAATTTTTCTTACCTGTTAAACAAATCTTTCTTTATTCAGGAAAAAGTTAAATCTATTATGCAATATCAAAATAATTTTACTTCCTGTTTTTTTTAAAACAAATGTAAAGCATCCCAATTTTACAAACTCATTACAATACAGATGAAATACAAATCTTGATTGTATACGCCATTTTGAGCTCCACCTCCAGCAACAAGAATAAATAAATCCTTGGATAAAACCATCCTTGAGCAAGCAACGTGATGTTGTCTGTGGATAAACAAATCAATCGAAATGTCACCAAGAAGCCGAGCTCACCACTTCACCCTTAGTTAACCCCAATATGTCCTGAATTCGGAATCATGTCACTGTTTATCTGAAAGGTCTCGAAATCTATGGCTTAAACCCGTCTTCTTCGATTAAATATATTTCCATGACCTTCTCTTCCCACTCCAGCCATGGGGTTTCTGGGGCTGTCTTCCCCCTCCTCCCAAACCCAAATGGTGGCTCAATTCTGACATAACATATAAAGTGTCATCACAGTATCTCAGGTAGAACAAGCCCACACGACGGGAGCCGAGCCCGTAGAATTTTCGCTTCCGATGCAAGACACACCGGTGCGGCGGCAGAGCACGTGCACCATTTTATTAGGCTTGTAAAATCTAAAAAATTCGTCAAAATTTAACGATTTGAAAACTTTCTTGTCTTTGTTAAATGCGTAAAACAGAAAAAAACCATTAAATACGACATTTGATTCTTTCCTCAAATTATTCTCTTAAATTGAATCACATTACTACATCTATTTTTAATATCTTATTTTCGATAACTTAGTTTAACCCTTGTAGATAGAAATATACTGTAGCGGATGTTTTTGTAGAACTCTTTGAGACAAACAATATTACCAGTAATAGATGTCACCTGTCTCTAATCGTATAGGCAGCGCAAGCGAATATAGTGGATTTTGCCTCCGACTTCGACATTTATAGTAAAGAACCATATTCTATTTTTCTTTCACACCTTTTTAAAATAAAAGTTAGCCTATGTTCACCCTGAAAATCAAAACTATCTCCTTGACTAATTTTGTCACGGTTTGTTCTGTGGTTTAGTCGTGATCAGGTAGCAAACGGATAGAGGTATTCGCATTTCACTCTTATAAATTAGTATGAACTTTAACACCCAGCACGTCTATTGTCGAAGAACAACAACAAAAATGAAAGAGACAACCATATTTCACTAAATATATGTGTTATTAAATATTTTTTTGTTTTGAAAAATCTAGTTAACAAATAATTATCTTTATGAGGATCTCACTAATTCGAGTACACAAAAATAAAGTATACAGTTCAAACTGGAATATTCATCAAAAGTGGCAAAAACTAAAATTGTACGTTTTGGAAACTAATTTTCGTGTCTTATTTTAGTTTTTTTGTTTTTATCTTAATGCGACGTTCGCAATAAAATTAGACATTCTGCATTTTGTGTTCATCTGTTTAAAAAATGGAAATGTCATTCAGCAAATGGTAGATAATTATCCATGCATAATGGATCAATTTAACTTGAACCATTTTCCAACGCTACTTTGACGTTTCCGCAGAAAAGACTCCCGACTAATCTCTCATTCGACAGGTTATCGCATAAATTTGTAATTGTATTTCTTTGATTTATTGACATCTGAATATTCAAACTTTTGTAAATCATGCACGTTGGGAAGTGTCACGTCATGGTAAACAACTTAAAAGTTGTATTAAAAAGTACCTTACCCATGTTATATTTATGAGTTAAACTACCTTTTACTAAGATTGTCTCCTTTCTTTGCAGGTGAGTTCTGGCTGAGCCGTAACGACTTTCGAGTGCATTGCAGCGTAACGTAAGTGCAAAGAAAGCTTTGACTGAAATTTCCAGTCTCTGCATCGATGCTCTTGCCGTGAAAAACTTCTCATAGTTTTGATGACGACTCATAGAAAACTTTGCATAGTTACAAGAGCTTAGAAACGCCTGTTCAATTGTTCTCGTGGAAACAGACAATGTGCAAGAACTTTCTTTCTTTCATTCATTTTTTGTAAAACTAATTTTGCAAAGAATAAAAGTGCTGTACATTTAAAAAGGCGAAATAAAACAAGATTATTTTAAAGTATTTGTTTTTCATCACGCTATGTTCATGATAAATAGCACATTCTGCTACTAAGAGTGAGTACACCAAGTGAAATTGCATTCTTTTCCTGTAATGTTAAAATGTCATTGTTTACATAAATACTCCATTTCTTAAGTGTCCTACAAAAAATAGTCACTGAAACTATCGGTTTCTCGTTCGTGATTAATAAAATAGAAAACATACTTGGGTTCAATTTTTAGAGCACCTTTTAGAAGAACGGAGTATATAATCGGAAGTGAGTTTTATCGCTTTGATTCATACAAGGAAACGTATATGCTTTCTAATGGTCTTCCCAATTTATGATATATGTTTTGGAAAATCAAATTTTGCGATCAAGTTTTTTCATAAATGATGCTATGCCGAAGATAAGTCTTAAAGTTGGGCAGACATTCTCATACGAACTCATATAAAACGATCTAATTATTTGTATTAATTAATCATAAATCCATTGATAATAACTAATTTCATATGTATATTGAAATTTCACAGCAATAGATTAGGCAACAGATTTAGTAAAACTGATTGCATGTACTGGACTCGTATGTTTGGGTGTAAGGATTGTGGATTCACGAGCCCACATGTACACACATAA
Source organism: Laupala kohalensis (assembly GCA_002313205.1). Lineage (NCBI taxonomy): Eukaryota > Metazoa > Arthropoda > Insecta > Orthoptera > Trigonidiidae > Laupala > Laupala kohalensis. The sequence goes on along the minus strand of NNCF01126402.1, from coordinate 1,421,889 downwards.
TAGTTGGGTGTGATGGACATACGTAGTAGCAGCAATGCATAAGAACTTGGGATACAATCGAATCGTACCTTTAAAGATGAGGTCTACCAACATTTTTCTTTCAATAAAACATTTTTTATTCAAGCATTTAAGGTTGAAAATAAAATATTTTTTAGAAAGAACCATTAATTCCATCTCTCTATCAAATAACAACCGATTTCAACACCCTTATATCGCCAAACTATAGCGGAGACGAAATATTTGAGAAAAGTGGTAATTGTCCTGATTTTTCTTCTCGTATTTGTATTTTATCTTTGTTTTCGTATGTTCATCACAAATTGTATAAAAATATAGAAAGAAAGATCATATAAGATACAAAAGCACATGAATTTAATATGATAAGGAATAAATTGCCTCAGAAAATATGAAACTAACTGATGTAAAACCATAAAAATGAAAATAATTGTATAATCTTGGTAAATGGACCATGTGGTTTACAATTACTTGTTTAAAACAATGAAGATAAATATGTTGCTCTAAAATGTTCACGTCGTAGTTGGTTATTAGTAAATAATTTTATAATTAATTTCGGAATCCATTAAATACTCACGGCACACAGTGGGTAAGTTATTATCATACTATTTTCAGAAAACTGTTAGTGAAGAGAAGTACTCTTACTTTATTGCGTTTAAAAATATTAATAAGTGAAAGAAAGAAATGAAATATATGGCATAATACGAAAGAGTCTGTCCCATTTTGTTAAGCATAATGTAATAAATATATGACCCCCTATTGGTAGGTTAGTACGTTTTAAATTTCACTCACTCAACGTCGACGCGTGTCTTATAATAGGGATGTATATTTTCAATACATTAAATATTAAAATGGGAGAAGAAATTAATTTAAAATATAAAGTACAATTTATAAAGTATTGGATGAACTCATACCAATATATGGAAAAATATGGAAAGTGGATAACATGAGGATGCAGTTTGGATACTAATGACATTTTACTAAGATACTGTACTATGTTTGTATCATAGTAACGTCATAACCAAACCAGTGACGAAACGTAGTGATTGAAATACATTTNTATATATATATATATATATATATATATATATATATATATATATATATATATATATATATATATATATATATATATGACAGGCGTATACAGCACAACTAATATATTTGCACTCGTTATCAACATTACCCTGGCGTTCCATCTGAAGCAGACCACCTGTCTCGGCGCATGCGAGGGCTCAGGAGTTGATTGCGTCATTTGAGACTTTCGCTTCCGGCCGTTCCACGCCCTGCAATGGAAGCCGTCTTTACGTCACGGGGCGAGCGAGGTGTCCTTCCGGTTCCTGGGACACAGTTGGGTGCCGCGGAGGTGGGAACCGCCAGGACGAAGCTCACAGCATGTGAAAATGTTAGATCATATGTTCGTACGCTCATAAAGGCATTGTATACACGAGTAAGTGAGGGAGTAAAAGCAGTGAGATAAATCACATGGTGTGAAACTTGTGAAAGACTGTGGAAATGATTTAATTGAGAACATAATTCTTCTATAAGAAGTGTTTACCTTTTCGATCCTATAAAAAGATGACTAGTAAAGATAAGACAACTTTAATATTTTTCTCTGAATCTTGGTGGAAACACAATAAATGTTTCCATGGAGAGTTTTATGAATTAAGGAGTGAATGTGATCAGCCGATGTAACGAAAGTAACTTTCAGTGAAAAACCGGTTCACTAGATGTCACTCTAGTCGAGATTGATTGTATAACTTCTCGAGTTTAAAGGTTACGTGGCAACGCGTACATAGGAAGTTTTGACTGAGATAGAGTTCCTATAGGAATACATTGTCTGAGATAGAGTTCTACGAAAATACAGTATCTATTGTGGTTTAATGACCCTGAGAATTTTTTCTTAGGTGTCTATGGGACATATTTCATGCCAATTCAATAATAAATGTCTTATAATTTAATACGCATTCTTCTATGGCAAGAAGTTTTCAGGCCAAGGTTTCCAAGAGTCGTGGTCACGGTTCCACTCCTCAACCATCTTGGTTTGGAGAGTACGAGCGAGCGCTATTTCTTCCTTCTTAAAAACGTTCAACGTTTAAAGTGCAGTGATCGAAATATATAAAAATACTGCTCACTTTATTACCCATCCAGTGGAGTTCAACCTCCTCATCTCAAAATGCAAATTCTGAATGGTGAGATCGATTCTTATATTTGCGACTTTCTTAACCACAAAAATTCAGCTGGATGTACAATCGTGAATTGATGTTGGCAATATTTCATCATGCAGATATTTCAAGTACTGAAGTAGGAGCCAATATTGGTTTCTGCTCCGCAATATTTCATAATGTGGTGAAAGGATTGTGAAGGTAACTTCAATAACGTCAGCGAAATTCGCTGGGAAGAACGTAGTTTGAGTTTATCCGTGAAACATAGTATCAATATGGATGTAGTTCGAACATATATGTAATGGCAACTTTTATTGATGAGTTCAACATAGCAAAGTTTTAAAACAGAAATATTTGATTAACAATATTTTATACTTTTATGCTTGTTATAGATGCTAGAATATAGGATGAAAATTAATACTTAGCGTGAGGAGGATTTATTTTAATGATAAGGTTGAATTTATTCACCAGTATACTTATACATAAAATTTAAATATACTCTGTCCAAATAGTTAGAGTACAATTTAAATTCAATTCATTATATTTAAAAATAATACAGATGAATTTTAAACAATAATAATCCGAGTATACCATATTCATCCATTTGGAATAAAATCTACTAGAAACAAGTCATACTAAACGTTCGTTCTTTTTCTATTTTCATAACTTTTTACTTTGATCCTTCCACAAATTATTCATAACTCCCAGAATTAGCCAGATCGGTCCGTATCATGAAATATTAACTTTTGAAATCCACTAATTGAGGTTCATTGCCCGAGAGTAAATACTTGAGTGTTCTCTAAAGATCACTTTCTTTTCCTGAGCTTCTTCCATTACTCACAAACGAAGTGACGCACGGGAGCTTTCCGTGCCACATTACCATTCAAACATCTTCCATCGGAGAAACCGATCCCAGCGACTGTTCATTCTCCAGATTTCGGTTTCTGCGTGACGAGGCGTCACGGTCTTCTTGTTATCCGACGGTTAAACTCTTGATTTTTTGTTTTTTCGTTTTCTTGCAAAAATATCTTATTTATGCTTTAAAAATTGTTTAGAATTAAAAAAAACGGTTAGTGTGTCTTATTAGTTTGGTTTAACGAAGGTTGTTTTTGGCTATTTGAAAAGGTAACATCAAGTTTTTTAGCCCGGCCGTCGAAATGAGTATATATTATGCAAATATTTAGGAAGTGTTCTGGGTAGGAAGTAGTTATGGGATCCTCCAGTGTTAAGGAAGTAGTTGAAACTGTTTTTGAGAATGTATTTAGTGATGTATGAATATGATTTCCAATTATCTGAAAAATGCATTGTATATCGTATTTGTTTATCAATTAAGATATGAAACGTTTGCGGTTTTTGGGCAATGTAGATTATCATAGAGAATCCTCCTGTGAATAATTCTACCATTTAACATTCTTTTTTCATTTAAAGACTTAACTGACAGTTTTACATCATCCCAAACGAATTTTATTCTGAAATATAGTCATACCGAAATATGTGAAGTTGTCTACCAGCATTCTGGTATTATTTCAAATTATGATTTCAGTTTTTGTTAATATCTATACTCTTCATCCTATGATGAGATGACTTCAGTGACGAACTAATTTCTGATTCCTCCCAATTGTTTGTGAATGAACTGATCTTTTACTTCTGGAGGATTACGAATCAGTTGGTTTGTATTAGATCCATGTCAGCGAAACCTTCTGGAATAGACTTTTCGGGTACATACGCTCCCGAATATTCCTCATCGTGCGCAATATTTATCCTTGGGTAAAGCTCATCAAAATTTGTTTCATGTTCGCCCTATACTGTTCTAATGATTTATCGTAATAATAATATCTCCAAAATATGACATCATTTTGCCAATTCTTACTCTTTCTCATCATTTGTGTTCCGTTCTTTGTTCGACGTGCAACAGTACGAAATGTTCGTGGACTCAATATGGAGTTTGCTTGTCAAATTAAGTATAAATTACTCGATGTTCAGTCGATCATATTTGAAGAATCGATGGATTTACAGAACAATTCTCACATAATTGTTCTTCAAAACAAAGCAAACTCTGACACGATTGTGCATGGAGGACGTCGAACGCGCGTCAGCCCTTTTGACTCATATCCATAGGAACGTATCCAGAGCTGTACGTAAGTGCTTAGGCTGCTTTCTACTGTTCCACGTGCCTCAGTTACCGCGGAAGTCCGCTCGCTGATACAAGCGAGTTTCTCGTAAAGAATTCGTGACTAACGCCCTAAGAAACTACGAATTCACAATAGGAAACATAGCTATGTCTCTATGGGCATTATATTAATGATCGCAGAGTATATGTGTCCTCTACATTTAGATGCACTTTCATAAACGAACTACCACCCAACGATTTCAACATTTTCTTACGCGACGTATGAATGATTTTTCGTTGTCAATTGTTTGTTCCGTGTGTTTAAATAAAATAAATATAAATTTATTTTCAAGAACTGCGTACGAACTGTACAAACTGCGTTCGACCACGTGGAGGATAATAAACTAATTTACTCTCCGGAAGCAAACAAGGGACCATATTTAAATCCATATTTTAAATATGCAAACGTGGCTATTATTTAAAATGTTTATTTACTTCTCATATGTTTTATATTGGCTGATGATGAATTAGAAAGCTGAGTTTGATCGGAGAGCTATTGGTTTGGGGCAGCTATCGCTCTGAAGTGAAAGACGAAAATTGCATATTTGGATCACTTTCATTTCCATTGCCACAACTTGTGAACATATTTCATGTACTAGGGGCGTTGAACCACCGCGAAAGTACCTCCTTTCCCCTCATGCTCAAAAAGAATTGTAATAATCCTCAGCCACTGTATTATGTCATATAACATTAATGTCGTCGTTCTATATTCCTTGAATTTGATTTCAGAGAATAATATAATGATGTATGTAGCGAAATTATGTAAATTGAAATATTCGTTACTGGACTCTACCCAATATTAGTCATTTTTCTCCAGCGGACAATTTTTATTTTCCCGTTTCATTCCTTTAAAATTTAAGTTACCAGAACTTCCCAAAAGCGGTTACTGTTTATATCGTACCGGATAGCCGAGGTCCAATCAAGAAGACTATAGCGGACTGTAGGAAATAATATAATACCTATATCTATGATCAGAAAATAGGGAAAATACAGCTTCCCTGTGACTATATGCCTCGTTTTCGTCGACGACATTGTATGTTGTGTTGAATGATAATGAGAGACGAGACCGAGATTCGAACTCGCAACCTTTAAGAGATTTCTGAATGACTGTCAATAAAGAAAATCACGAAAATACAGGACTTCACAGCGTTTTCGAATTGAATGATGAAATTTATAAGGCGATGTTAGGAAAGAGAACATTCATGGGCTTGAAAAAGTATAAATTGCAGAATATATAGAACCTTGTTGATGTTACAGGTGCCGTCGTTACGCTCACGTAGCGCTAGTGCGTCATGAAAAAGGCAAAAGACGTATTCTGCGGTCACTGTCGTGATAAAGGCCATAAATTTGAGGAATGCACTAATAGGAATAAACCAGAGAAATGTATCAATTGAATGAGACGAGATGAAAAAAGTGAGAATTAATTGAAAGATTTCATATGCGAGGAATAAGCACGTTAAGAGAACATTATTGTATACAGATAAAATAATTTCAGTTCAACTTTTCGTGAGTTGGGGTGGAGGAAGGAGGTCTGTAGGGGCTTGACCGCTGAGCTCCACCATGACTACATGGTTCGTGTTTGACGACGACATTGTGATACCATCTTCCAACGTAACTTGGTGTCATTAAAAGAAAATACGCTTTCTTTAATTCAGGAACTGGTGATTACAATCCTATTCCTTGCTTACCTCAGCATTGATATTTCCTCTTCAAGACATGTCTCTTGATAACCGACTCTTCTGCTTTCACTAGTCTCCGTAGTATCAACTAAGCTACCAATATCCTCCATGTCCTGCATCTTAATGTGAACGATTATATCTCGAAAGTGAAAAGAAACTAAATTATCACTTTTCTATCCGGAGTTCGTCAACATTTACCTCATAGAAAGTTCCGTAAATATTTCCTCATAGTTATCTTATAATATTATTAGAAACGTATTTTTTAGAGCACGCGCTATTGTATCACCCACATGTTAAGAATACGTGTCAAATATTTGGCAGGAACTTGTGAAGTACAATATCTCCGATGTAATTGATTAAGTTAGAATGAAATACAAAGAGGGTGATATATTAGCTACAAAAAAGTGTCAATATTAATGGAGGAGGGTATATGATGTAAAATAAGGAAAGCATTAATTCATATTTTCTCAGAACCATTTTCCCTGAGAAACGGTATCTTTTCGGAATGATTTCACAACTTTTGACACACGGGGCTTCATTACGGAGGAATGATAGAGCACAATCTTTTATGGAGACAGTTATATAAAATTGTAACATACAAATATTAAATTACTTAAATAAATTTTGTAAAAGATCATTGCGCTTTTCATCATCATTTTTGCTGTTTGACAATACTTTTTTTTGAATCCAAATCTCCTTGAGTAGAGTGGAGATGCTAGTTCTTTCCTTCGGTGTAGTAAATAATGCAAAAAATATAAAGTATCCACTGAAGGTCAACAAAGAATCACAGAATTGTTTGAGAAAGAGAAGCTATCAAGGCGGTGATGCACCGATAGTAAAACGTTAAGAATCGATGACGAGACTTCTCCAAGGGAAATTACAGCTGATGCATTCCCAGGGGAATGAACGAATCAGCTCGGCTCGCCGTCAACGTTTGAGGTCAGTACTGTCGACTCACAGACTCGTCATGTATTCGTACGGACATCCATACCATTGAAACACTGATACCTCGACGTGATAGGAGTTTAATTAGGTGATTTGCATTTTGGTGTGTTCTAGAATAACGTTGGTTCTGCGAAATAAATGGAGATGAGTCATCACCCTCAGGAATGTGTTGTATAGAAGGCCAAAGTTGCCCATTAATGACGCTACTTGTATATGAGTATTGAGTAGATGTACTGACATGTATTTACGGCATCTTTGTCATGTTCCTGGTGACTCATGATAGATCACTGAAAGGAATCTATTATCTGATGTAGTAAAATCAATAGTAAACGGAAGTATTTGAGACTTCGTTAATTTACATTAAGAAGTAAATTTCATTAACAACAAGTTTCAGTATTTTATAATTCTGAATTTTTAAGTTCTTTTTGCCTACACAGTGAATAAATAATCACATATATTATTCGTTTATATAGTCCGCACCTATTTTTCTGCACACTTTTTCATTTAAAAAGTTTAGAAAAATCACTCTTTGATGACAATTATTCCGAAATTCATACAAGTTCATATTCACTGTATTTCATAAAGATTTCGCTGTAATTGATGGTAAATATATTTAAAATGTTTTAATAATAAAATAGTATTTCGTATGTACACTGTCAAGAAAGTCTCTTTCTTCTGTACTAATTATGTAAGAATTTCTGGAAATATTCATAATTACCCTGAATATTCAAGATTCGGAGCATGAATTCTCATCATGAGTGTTGCAGTGTGAATCAGAAGTCAGTTGATGAAGGGGACAGATAAGCTGCACAAAGAATGTCCTCAGATTACGAGAGAAAGTTGGGAATCGTTCATGCTACAATGAAAGTGTGGATCTCTGATCGTACTTCAGGTATGCGAATGCTCGAACTCTTTGAACAAGTTCACAGTCACACGATGACGCCGAGCTTCTCTTTGTATGCGTCACGCACACGGGATGAAGGAATTTGGCAAAAAATTACTGATTTTTTCCCCTTGTTTCTTTCAATTTTTTAAGATTTATTGATGATATAGGGTTCTTTTGTGTTATTTACATGTACACCTTATTTCATTTGTGAAGTACTAACAACAATCGTTTTGTAAATAAACACTGAACTAACCCAATGTAGCTCAGTACTTATATTGTTAAGGAAAATACTGTACGTTGGTTATGTTCTCCATATGAGTGAAGAGCATGTACTTAAACGGCACCAGAAGTGACTCCATTAATCAGGACCTCAAAAACTTCGAATTACACTGTCATATCGGTTATATATGATTACTATTATTTCACCCATTTCCCATTTCAGCATTAGGTAGCAAAAAGGTGGCAGGGTAATTTCTGGAAGTTTTATGGACAATTATTATCTTGTTTATTGTGCAGAATTTCATCAAGCTCGAAAATATACTGTAGTCTGAATTTGTTTAAAGATACTATTTTATATGCCCGCCAGATGTGGTCTCCCGGCGAGAGTACTTTAACTTTGCCTGTATGCTATGATTTGTTCTGCTTTTTGTGGGAAAGAACATCACCATATACATTAATACGCAAAATATTTTTGGTTCCTTTCCTGTGTCTTTTACCAGTGTTCTTATCGTTTGAAAAGCTGTACTCGGATAACTAATCCGTTCGGTAATGGTGATAGTCTTTTATCACTCTCTGTCCATTGGATAGCTCCAGTACAGGAGATAAGAATATAAGAGGCAACCGTGCGATAGATGAGGGAATAAGCATTATCGGGACGAGTGAATTTCAAATATGGGCGTCGTGGAGGTTGCCAATTATCTTATTTAAAAATCGGAGAACTGTAAGAATAAATAGTTTCTTTCTTGTAAAACATTGAATACCTCATTCTCTAAAAAATGGTTACTATAAATGATCTTGAACATAAGTATGAAAAATAACAAATTTGAAATAAGAAAACTCAAATAAGAACAGAAATAAAAAGCAGATAGCTAAAGCTTACGAAATGTTTTTGTTCTGATGATATCACAAGAGGTGTACAATTTGGATGAAGAAAAAAATTATCTGATAACAGTGTTTGATGATTTGATATTGCGCTTTTTGGAATCATCCTTTTTTTGTTCGTTTTTAATTAATGTTTCCTCCATTTTCAGTCCGCTCTTCGACGATGCACAAACTCACGTAGTATCATTTTGCGAGGCAGTATCTGGTGTTTTGTAAACAAATCATGTCACTGCCCCCTCCGTTCTCATCTTTTGTAAGCGTTTCATAGTTAATTCTCGCAAAAATGGCTACGTCGAACGGTTTGCTACCGGCAGTCGGTCTACCCGAGTTGCGAAGCTTGGGATCTATCGATCGGTTAGTGAAAACTAGGTTAGCCACCGCAGCTGAGCAATTAACCGGAAGATAGTGGAAGAAAGGCGAATGACGGTCTATTAAACGATCATAGTATTGTAGAGAATCTTTGTATTATTCAAATTCCCGTGTGATTAAATCGCAACTACAAATAACGATTAAGGCATAACAATTTTCTGAATGTTATGTATTGTGTTTGAGTACAGGATTAAATTGGATAATTAAACACAAAGTATCTAGCAAATACATTTACCAAAACATTGAATTAATTATAATAATGTTACTTTTAACTTATGATCATAATTAAAATACCATATGAGAAAGAATTCGATTTCTTCTATACACCTCAAATAATCTCATTTCTTTCTGTGGGGACACCCCCACCTTTCTTCAGCATTACACGTTATTGTTCATCAGTAGTGGGATTGTTTCTTTCGGAAATAATTTTTTGTGGGATAGTAATGCCCATTGACTTCTATTGGTTGTATTGCAAAATTTTGTGGAGTCTCAAGAGCACATCGCGCTTTATGTGTGTTGGGTTGTCCAGGACAACCCGCGTTACAGTACCAACATTTCTGTTATCCTGCTGTGACATTTTTCAGGGCGCTGTCAGAGTCAAGGTAGCTCTGCTATGCGACAGCACCTTAGATCTGTTCGACTCGGACATTACTATGAGGAAGTTCTCAAGTGGTTGATCGAAACGTTGGTTGTTCAGCCTACCGAGACGCGGGTTGTCCCGGACAACCAAGTATGTAGGGAGTTCAGCTGCGGACGCCTACGTTTACAAATCTGTTCGCAGAAATACCAACGTTTCTGTCTGGGACCTTCGTCTGGACACTGTCCGTAGGACGGGTCTAACTACCACACTCTACTCTTTAGAAATCACATTGCACAGACCACAAGTTTCATTGTTAACAAAGGATTCGTTAAAAAATTTTAATGTTGAAAATTCTGAGGACTGATCAAATTATAGGGGTTCATGATATTCCGCCTAAGTCGCTAATTCGTGATATAAGTGGCTCGTGAGTGACGTAGTGGCCACCTAATAAAACACGACGTGGCAGCAGCGGTGTTTCACAACTCTCATTCGATCTGAGCCTCAAGGGATAAAGAGCTCCAATGCACTGGACTGCTGCGAGTGAGAGGCAGCGTTGCTCTGTGCTCAAGGCCTAACCTCGTTACGTACCCCTGCACTCAGGATTGTATCTCGGTAATAATCTCCGTACTGCACCAGAAACAAAGCATTCGCCTTCACAGGTGGAATTTGTGGGCTCTTTTTTATCTTTTTGCTGTACGAAAGAAATGCATTTGGGATATTGCAGTAAATTCAAACGTCGTAGATCACGATCGGGAAATTGTTTCTATGAAGCATTATCATGAAGAAACGAGGGAAACAAGTTGAGAAACGTTTGTTATTTTTAAGTGCTTTCAAACGTAAAATAAATCTGCTTCTGAATGCTGTTCATAATATTTTGGATTTACACTTATTTTAAAATCTTTTTTGTTCTTTAAATGGCCATTTTCTTGCTATATATAAAAGTTTCAATATAAATCAAGTAGAACCTTTGAAATACATCNCAATTGTATCATTTCTATTGATACTCTTTTGGACAATAGATGTGTATAAGAGACAGGCTCAAGAGGGTCTTAAAAAAATTATGAAGTTCTAGAAGTTCAGTTGGAACGACGAATAGGTAATAATACGTAATGAGACGTTCCTGGTGGATACGATTCTTTCTTGAACCTCCGGCAATATATCCTCTCCTTGAAACTATATTTATAATGAAGTTTCTTGTGAAATTGAGAGCTTTTCCATCAATATTATTGATCGCAATTGTGAGAATACTTGCTATAGAATACAGAAAACTACCACCTGTAATCCACCGTACATTCCATCAAATTTTTGAACGTGAAAGTAGTAATATTGTGTGACAACAGAAGGTCGCATGCGTTCATTTGCAGCTTCATCTCTTTTATCCTTTATAGGAAGTTTTATATACATAAGCAATGTTGTAAAAAGATTTAAATTCAATAGGGCATTTTATTTACAATATTTACATTTTAAATTACATGTGGCGAGGCTTTAACCCCTGTGTCTTCTTAAACCCTTTAATGCCGTGGGCTATACGTTAAATACCCTGGTATTCACTCTCAATGAATTCTTCAGTTGCGTCTACATTTTTCATAGAAAGGTTGATATTATTACTTCCTGATGCCGTAATATTAAATTTAGTTATGCATGGATAGAAAATTAATTATTATTATAATTATAAACTTTTGGCATGCTGTAAAAGTTTCTTAAATTTGAAATAGGTACAACTGACTAATTCATTGAGCACCGTTGGGAACCACGGAAAACCAACGGTCAGGACACAAAGACTGTACATGGGAAAGATATTTACGAGAGACAATATTTACAAAAGACATTTACAAAAGTATTTACATAAGACAAGAGTCTATTAGAATTATTACAAAATTAGTATTTACAAATACAGTCTGTAAGAAAATAGTATTTTAAAAATAGTTTTTCTTCACCCGTACGTAGGAAAACGTTTCGTAACCTGTAACATAGAAAGCAAAAAAGCCGGCAGTACCACGTTGCATTTTACCCAACCATTATAATCTCCTTCATTTCTTTCTCCCTTCCTTCACTTACGTAACTTAGAAACTGCCCCAAAAATTCCACTACTGACATTCTGTTGTCACGCATTATATTAATTGCCTAGTTAACTTTTCTGTTGTTTATAAAGCCCCCGATTTGCAAAAATTTTCGATATTTTTATGTTTGTTTACAATGTAACAGGATGTTAATCCAATCTTCTTCCTGCTCAACATAAATTGGGCAAATCAAATCTAGATTATTTCTTAATTTTCGTAATTTCCATCTCTCAAGTCGAAACCACCTGTAACCTGATGGCGTCGTCGATTTCAGTGAGTTTATACATGGGTTGCGTCCCCAGTAACCTGCTACAACTGTTTGAACTATGAGTGACCTTTTTTCTAACCTGCTCGTTTCTATTTCTAGTCTGTACGCTGCATATAATTTATTTTGAATTACCTTGCTATCACTACTCTCAGGTGTGGCTGGCCATAAGTATTCCAGCCCTAAATTACAGATAATTTCTCTAATTTGCCTATTATTGGAATAAAGCTGGCCATAAGTATTCCAGCCCTAAATTACAGATAATTTCTCTAATTTGCCTATTATTTTTTTAAATAAATAAATTTATTGTCAAAAAACAGTACAAACTGCGTATGACCACGTGGAGGAAAAAAAACTAATTATTCCATTTACCATTTCCGTTATTATGATACGATTCCCTAACAATAGCATTTTTTGTCCCCGCCCTAATTGATAGTAAAAATATACTTGTTTGAGCTAGATATTTTTCTGTCCCTATCAATTTTGCACAGATCAAGAGGAGATAAGCTTAGGTCGTAAGCAGAGGGTTCCTCTCCATATTAAATGGTTTTTTTCAATTGTATCATTTCTATTGATACTCTTTTGGACAATGACCATAGAGTTGTTGATAGATTTATCGTCAATATTCTACGTTCACCCACATGCTAGTTAATACGGAGTTTCGAACAGGGATTCCTTACCACTTCAAACCATCAGTCCGCCATTTCAACTGTAGTTAATAAACCTGTCGAAATGATGACAAAGTACAAAAAATAATTCACAATGGCCAAGAAAACACCAATAACTGTATTGAGTAATATTAAATATTATAACTCCTTAAATATTATTATTCATTATTAAGGCAAACTGTGTTGAATTTGAAACATAATTTTATTTTAAGATGTAATTTTGCGGATCAAAGAAGATATGTACAGTATTTGATCAATTAAAAGATATTATTGTAAAACATTAATACGGAGTAATTACGGAGATTTTATAAACATGAAAACATGAATATTTTTACAAACTGGTGATGAGATAAAAGGAAGGAAAGTACTTTGTCCACATTTTTTCTAGCGAGAATGAAATGATCGCTAATTCTTTATTTACCTTACCATCCATGCAAAAAGTGAGTGAAAAGTTTCCTCGATGTAAATCGATTTTCCCCTTGGCCTTTCCCCTAAATGACATCAGGAAGCAAAAATGTTAAAATATACTTAGGTTTCCGTGACTTCCTTGTCTACAAACATTAATCGCCGCGAAAGGAACGGAAGCGATAAGTCAATGGCGCATAATAACAGCTAATACAGCAATTTGGAGACTTTCTCATTATAATATTTGCGACCTTGTATATCTCAATCTACATTCCTTCGCGTGGTGCTCTATTCAATCCTTTCAAGAGGGCACACACAACCTTGGTAGTCTCGAAAATACTATTGGCTGAAATTATCTAATTGACCAATATTTTACTTGTTGACTATATTTTTTTACTTGAGTTAAATTTTCGAATATAATTCTTCGATCAACTGTACCATTCCTTGTGTCTATACGCTACAAAAAAAAAAAAAAAGCCCTTTAAATTCATCTCTCACACAATTTATAGTTTTATGCCAATGGTGATTAAATTTTGTATATTAACATTTCAAAACAAGTGGAATATTGTTTTATTCATTTCGAAAAAAAAACAATATTAACTCCCCTTCCCCCTAATGAAAAAAGTAATATTACGAGGAATGTTACCTACTGTGGTTGAAAAAAAGTAATGATACTTGAGTTTGAGCATTAATAAACAAATAACACATCGTTCCACACAGAAATATCAATTTTACTGCATCCTATTAAAGTTTTATTGCACGTATAAAGAAAAGAATACCATTTTTTTCACCTTTTCAATCGAGGCGCTCACTTTTAAAAAATCATTGCTTAATAACCACTCGTACGAACACAACTAAATTTTAATGTGACCTAAAGACACTTATTTTTAAACGTTTGCCGAGTATGAAACTGATTTAATGTAAAGTAGAAAAAGTTCTTATCAAATTAACGTATCAACGTTTTCTCGGTTCTGAGTGGTAAAAGAAACTGTCTTGTTATGTACCTAATGATAATGTGATTTGAAGCAATATTTTACCTGCATGCTATCAATTATTTTACATTGATTTATATTGATTTGTCTGTGTGCAAACAGCAAGGGTGGCGTAACGAGCAGTGGGGCTTGCGCAGTGCTGCCGTGCGGACCGATGTTTTTTAAGCAACAAATTTTTAAACTGAGCGCTCGGATTGAAAGGGTGGACAACAGGCACATTTTTCATTACGCCAGCAATAAGATTGAAAAAAAAAATCACACTGATAAACATAGAATGAAATACGGAAAATTTGGTGTAGCTGATTTTTGTGTGGAGCAACGGGTTAACGTTTTATTAACGCTCAAACTCGAGTACCAAGAGTTTTTTCCACGACAGTAGGTGTGCAACCTTCTGTACGAATTAGTTCTCCAGGGCTGGATATCCACTGGAAGCGTATTCACGCGAAGCGAATCGGCACACTCTCGCGCGAGAGGAATGCTCCAATCCAAACACGTTGATTGTACGTTGGACAGATGTTGTGCAGGTGCTCCGAGTTTGCTTTGTGATTGAATTGATCCATTCGCGCGAAATCGCACCGCATCGCTTCGCGTGAGGACGCTTCCTGTGGACGTCAAACATATGCAATTTGAACCACGTGCAATCCTAATTGATAGCGGTAGAGGAAAATAAACCAGCTATGGTTGTCGCTGATTTGCTGGTGTTTTCGAAATATTTTTACGTAACTTGCTCATCTGTTTGCTAAATCGATCGCTAAAATACAAAACTACGAATGCAGCTAATAAAAGCGAAACCAATGAAGCTTATTCATCTGTTTGCTAAATCGATCGCTAAAATACTAAACTACGAATGCAGCTAATAAAAGAGAAACCAATGAATCTTTTTAATAGGGAATAAATTAGATGTTAACTTTACCGATATATAGACTATCTAACGTGAAGCTTGAGATATGAGTTAATCCTACTCGACAGTATATTTCATAATCGATCAGATGATGGGATTAAAAAACAGTTGCTCTTTTATAAAATAAGTAAAAACGAAATAATAAGGATAGTTAAGAACATAGATACCATTATGATCGAACTACATAGATCAACGATCAACATTTTAAGTAGATATCAATAGGTATTTACGAAGGAATATTTGAAATAAATTAAAAAATTGACGCGAGCAGAGTCGCGGTTGCCCAGTTAATATTCAATTAAGTACATTGAATTTTCACGTATTCAAGTACAGGTGGTATCTTTTGACATATTCAATTTTTTAAAGAAATATCGTTAATTATCAATATACATTTAATTAATCTTGTTGACTCATACGTACTTTACTTTCCGTCTTTATTGACTTTTAATATGCATATAGGATTGCGGTTTCTCTGCATCTTCTAATATCGGTCCAATAAAAAGGTACATTGGTAGTATTCTAAAATTATTTATGCAGTGCGAGGATCTGAGAACCAAGTATATTTGCGTGAGTTCGTGTACTATGGATAAATTCTTGAACAAACAAAATTGGATCTTTCAAATCGCCAATGCAGATGGGGAACTTACAAAAAAAAAAAGACTTAATAAACTTGTTACCATTAAAAAATTGTAATAAAACTGTAAATTCTTCAAAAAAAGAAAGTATAGTGTCTGAAGATTTCATTTATTGCACAGTATAAAAGAAAAAACAATCCACTGGTGTCTTGGACGAAACTGTGAAACGCACTCTTCTCAGTGGAGTATCGATCTGACAGAGCGTGAAGGTCATCGGGCGAGAAAGAGAAACAAGTGACGGGCCGGTGCCTGCAGTTTGTATTGAGAACACAAAATCAGAATTGTGATACAGGATTAACAAGTTATAGTAATCACGTAGTTATTCAGAACTTGGTAAGCAAATGGATATAAATCCATCCAAACATACCAAAATAGGGTGATTGGATTTTTGTATCAATTTTTACTGTTAAGTATTTAACGATAAGTGATAAAGGTATCAAACTTAGAAAAAGAGAATAGTTATGACAATGATCACAGGAATGACTGAAAATCCGTATGTGAATAAGCTTTTCTTCTGATATTTAATGTAGTACTAGCGTAGATAGAATTAAATCACTAAAATATCTCATAGCGGTGTAAATAAACAGAGTAACATGTACTTATTGTGATTTCAACTTCCAAAACATACCTCATCGGACATATAAATCAAATAATTGCAATTAGAATTAATGATGTAATACATTACGTCTTATGGGGAAAATATTTATTTTCAAAATAAGACCACCTTTTAAATCACGAAAATGTCGGAAGTTTACTTTGATTTGTAGTAAATTTTCTGTTGTAATTTTTACATCACTTTTATTTTGTAGGTCACCGGACATTTGAAAAAGTTATTTAACTTTTCTGTGGTGAGATGCATAAATTATGAAACAGTTGAGCTCGGCAGCCACGTTTGTACGTACATGCTCTTATGCATTTCTAACGAGTCAAGCGAGTTCCTGAATATAGAAAGAAATTAAATCATTTTTCATCATTATTATTAATATTATTGTGTTTTATAACAAGTAAAAATATAGAAAACGATTATACATTTCAGGGATTTGACTAACTTGAAGTGCTCTTCCCACCTTAAATATCACCTATGGCAAAATTGGGCTAATGATGACTTGTACGAGTTGTATCATGAAGGTCTTGAAGCATGAGCTAGTGAATTTCTATTCTCTCAATTACGATTTGGATTACTGTTATTATTCCTAACGTACATAAGACAAAAGTTAATTTTTTTAAATATATAAATCGTGTATTATGCCCATTTGGAATGACATAACACATCATTGGACACGCTGAGTAGGAATTGTCTTAAGAACTAGGGAGTACGTCTGTCTATACAGTGCATAACTCGTTCACAATTGCGTGGATATTCCGTGGCAGCGGCAGAAGGCGAGGCGTGGTGGTCAGCCGACGCCCAGTCCTTCAGCAGCGTCCTTCGTGGCTGTCGGGGCGGAGCCGCAGGTGGGGCAGGGTGGGACGGGGAAAAAGTGTGGCGGGAGTCCAGTGGCTGATTGGGCTGCAGAAGTTCCCCTTGCTCCCGGAACTCATACGATTATGAAGGATATCCGAGATACCACGAATTCCAAATACTGGCTTCACCCAAGACACAATTTATAATCTGCTTCTTGAAGAAATAATAATTATTTATGTGTTATTGGGACTCCGATACTCCAACACAACATTTTTAAATTGTTATCAATAAAATTTGTAAAATGATGTTGATTAATTTTTACGGATTTCACAATTTATACTGTCTTTTATTTTCTCTTCCCCACCTTTTAGAAAAACTTTGGACCGAATATTATTTGGTTTTTAGGTCGTGTAACATCAGAAGCCAGCTTGTATTTTATTTTTTTGTAAGAAGCCACGAAAAAATTGTCATATTAGGTAATTAAGTTTTCTGATTTTACTGAAAACACTCTCTTTACATTCATTTATATGAATTTGTTATATTTTATGGCAATAAAAAATTGTCAAAATTGCAAGCAATGATTTAGTGTAGTAGTTTACTTATTTGGCAGGTAAGTGGAAGTCCTCTACTTTAAATATACCCTCTGAAGTCTTCGAAAATATGCTAACTCGATTCTATCTAGTTTCCATATTTCTACATATTGGGTCCAATATATAAAGTCAGCATCCAGACATATTACGGCAATATCATGATATATCTACTAGTTTAGTGCTTCACTGTATGGAAAATTAAAAACATGTCCGTTGATTTTGTGGAAAAATTTATTTAAAGGGTAGTTCCATTTTGGTTAAAACTTACTGCTGTCCCGTACACATATTTATTTAAAGAACGAAAACTCCTTTCCATATCCGATTCAATCTAATGTTAGGAATACACAATGTCTTAGATAATACATTCTTGGCCGTGCCAAGTTCCTACACCTCCGTAAAATGAATCCGCAATTGCCTCATGAATGCTAGATCACTTTGTTCTGCTGCCCACGCAGAAAGCTAAGTTCAATCTTTGAGTTCATTCACTGAGACAAATTCAACCTCTTTTCAACTCGAGTACCCGAAAACACCTATTGTTTCCGCTGAAGAATTATAATTGACATGTTTAAAAACAGCCCAGATATAATAAGTTAATAATGTTGATAATGTTAAAAGTGAAAATTTCAATCCTATATAGATTAGGGAGAAATATTCCTTAAAGATGATGAACTTCAAGATGGGCAGTTAGATATTTACTGTTTAGAGAAATGGAAGCAATTGAACGCTAAATATTCCTTAAAGATGATGAACTTCAAGATGGGCAGTTAGATATTTACTGTTTAGAGAAATGGAAGCAATTGAACGCTACAAAATTTGAAAACCGTCTTCAAGTCAATAACATCCATTCTATGTATATATTATCATGTGGGTAGTACCAGTAGTTTTTTTTACAGCTTTCTTCCCTGCGAAAGATTTTTTTCAGTACCCTCGCTTATTCTGGACATCATAGCAAAATGTTATACATCGCAATTATTACATTTCTCAGCAAACATTAGATATCGCAATTTTGACATTGAATTCAATGTCGTTAAACGAAAACGTACTATAGTCACACGATCTTTATTGTTTCTTTGCGATGATGAATGGCAAATGTTGTTGGTACATAGTAATGTCGTAAATAATAAGAAAGAAAGTACTCTCACACAGTACTCCATGCCTACCACTAGCAATGCTTTACGAATATTGTTATAAAAAACATAAATTATGAGCGAATATCATCCTACTGAACGAATAGGTTTCGGGATTCGTACGTGGTAAGCCATAATAGTTTGCACTTCATTTCTACTTTCATTGGTCTCTGGAGAAGTCAAGACCCCTCCCAGAGCGGCACGAGTTCTTCTATTAGCTTCACTTCTTGCGCCGGGGCAGTTCGAAGCCCAGTCGTAGGGGACCATCACCATAATTATCATTAATCTTGCCATCATCATTACCACCATGAGAACTAACATCATTAATGGCTCCATAGTGGTTGACTAGGTGTTTTCTGCGGCGTTGTCACGTGAGGGGTCGGGCGCGAGGCGACGTGCAGCGCGAGTTTGGCAAACGTGCAGCATCCATCTCTGCTTCACACAGCCAACTTTCTGCATTGACTCTGTACAACATTCCAGACAAAAGTGATATATTGAAAGCATTAACTGATTGATTTAGTTCTTTGCCGATAACGTGAAATGATATTAACAAGTTCCATGTAGGTTTCATAAATGGATAATATTTAATAATAATACTTTTGACGAAAACTTTGAATAATTATGAGACTTATAAGAATAATTCTAATATTTATTTACAGTTAATATAATTTTTTACCCAGTGGAAAGATTTACAAATCAAAATTCAAAAATACAAGATATATAAACTTATAACATTTGAACATAAACTAAAGTACCTGATGTGAATACATTAGAAAGCATTCAGATTCTATTAAATAATATATATTATAGCAAATCATACATTGAATTGAAGATACTAAGATTTATATATTGAATAAAATACCTGAATAAAAAACAAAATGTAATAAATTCACAGAAAATGAAAAAAAGTTAAAAATGCATAATTTAAACAATTTGTGAGATACTAAATATGATATGAATACATTCTAGAGTATAATATGACTAAAATATTAGAACCCACATGAAAACACTCGAAATTTTTTCGACTACAGGAAGTCCTAAAATTCATCTTACTTCAATGTATGTTACTGCACTTAATTTTTTACTCTTTGTCCATTTCCTGGCTCACCTATTGACATCTCGTCTTACCTTACCTCACTTCACTACACTCCCTTGTTCTAAACAACTACACTACACCATACTTTCTTCCATTGCTTGTCTAACCTTACGAATAGATACAGAGCTCGTTGTCATTTCCAGAACCGATGCAGGCATTAATTTCGCATCTAACAATAATTTCTTTTCCTAGTCGACTTTCTGTCTATTACAGGCAACTTAGCATTCGTGTAAACTAATTAGAGAAATTGAATAATTGATATTAGTATTCAAATGAAGATCAGTGTTGGGACACAGGCCCCAAAACTAGCTTTGATACCTTACTAATGTACAAAAGCAATGCATATGTTGATGACAATGAGATACGACACATACAGTGCTCCTTACGATAAATGTGACTTGATTAATAAACATTACAAAATACATTTTTGGTTTGTGATACGGTTATTGCGTTGATTACCGTTGCGACGCTGGACGCGGCGCGGTGTAGTGGGGCTCGTTGAGGTTCGGCGCGGCCGGCAGCGCCCTGGCGAAGGTCCACATGCGCCGGGGTACACAGTCACCTTTCACTTACTAGGCCCCCACGGCCCACGTGGCTTCATGTGACCCCCTCCCCCCGCCAGCCACCGGTTCACCCTTCACACACGCACGATTGCTTCTGCTGTCTGTCTGCTACCACAATACACGAAATATGGATTATTGTCTCCTCGGTTACCTCGTTTAATTGTCTAGCTTAGATCGACTTCTTCCCCTCTATGCTCAGGTTCTAGACATGAAATAGATTCGTACAAAGGGGGCGTTAGGATGCAGGAAGAAGAACGTCACATTAGTTTATTTGAGTTAACAATGAAAAGGATATATTTTAATGTACCAATTATGAGAAGAAAATATCGCATGATCAGCTATGCTCTAGAAATGGAGAAACGCTAGAAATGGAGACATCCAAAATAGTACGAGAGTGGAGATGATTACCAGAGCCACAACTGGTACATTTGCTGTGCTGCAGGGTCAATCTTGACATAGTGATATGTTAGCGTTTTTGTTCCCCACACACTTATGAGTGGAAGAGTGAACATTCGACCTGATGCTCGGTCATGATGATGAGGTTAGAAGTTGGGGTTTCCTTCACCTACTCCACACCAGTGTCTGTTCGGAACCTGAAATTCCCCAGAAATTTAACATATCTCCCTCCCGATCCCTCCACTCAATCATGTGCATCTGATGGTCTGAGCCCCGACACATCCGAAAATAAGTCATGAAGTAATTAATAATATGGTCTCTTTTTCCTTTAAATAATCGTAGCCTTAAATTTACTCTACTGCTCATTCATAAAAATATATGTGCTAGAGTATTTTTTTCATATTAAATACAATTAAAAAATAGGTTGAGATGGATTGGTATGGTGAATGGTTTGAAAAAATAGCGTTGTTGCCAATCCTTGCATCGTCAGATTAACTCAGAATGTTTTCATTCAGCTCTCTCCCTCCCTTCCCTTAGGAGTTTGGCAACATTGGATTTTTGGTACAGGAACGGCTGACCTGCCATTTCGTTCTTGTAATCCCACACCACAAATTACTGTTCTATAACTGATCTGAAATGGTGCTAGCTTATGTTCGGACATTCCTCCAACCATTACAAATTTATTGCCGAAACTTCTTCATAAATATTTAATACATCAATATACCGTTTTTATGTGGTATTCAATTGAAATCTGGTGCATGATAATATGTTCTTATAGAGTCCTTGCAATAATAGAGGTCCCAAAATAGAGGTCAATTTTTAATGTAACTCTTCCACTAAAATTTAGAAGCACCAGAAAGAGAAAACTTCTCTCAATATATAACTTTCGGTTCTTTTCCCAGTACGCTTCTACAAGTAAATTTGAAAAGAAGAAACTACCGTGAATGTTTTCCCTCTGATATTCTCACGCTTAATTTCGAGTGTTCGTTCCCATTAATGTCTGTGTTAATGTCCATGACCAGAGCAGCCAGAGGGATAATATGTGTAATGCCAGCTAAAAAGCTTTGACTGGAAACATTAATTAGAGAATTATTGCTTCCACTCTAAAGCTCTCTCCGATTGAATAACTTTCTAAGTAAATGCGTGTGGCTTAATATCCTGAACATTTCATTTCAAGCACAGTGTATAAACAGTTTTAGGTAATAAATATCTCTCTAAAAGAAAAGAAAAATCCTGTGTTATGTGTGGTGTAAAATTGTATGGACATACTCTTCTGTAAATTAAAAAGAGAGTTATTTATGTTCCGAAATAAACTCGTCAAGTTTGAGGAAGTATGGGCAAATAGAAAAAATGACGTGTCAAATTATAGTGAAGTATAATACATGACAACTTTTAACATAAATTATTCTTGTAACATGAATAGAACAGGCAATAAATTAGGAGACTTGTTAGTTGTTCACAAGACTAGTATATTATACTGAGGTACTTCTCCAAATTGTTAGTTCAATATCATAATAAGAGAATATCAAGTAAGTATCACGTAACAGATGAAAGTAAAAAATGAAAATATCGAAGAGGGGAAAATAGTAGCCATACACTTGAGTCGCCGAATGAGTCCTCCAGGTTATCCAAGTGACCGGGCGACCTCAAAGCAATCTCACAGCAGGAGATCCTTCTAGTCTTTTAAAGAAACTTCCTGATTACAATGAAAATGTAAATAAGTATTGTTTCTTATAAATAGGGAACGACTAGGAGTCCGCACTGCTTGACAACTCTCCTTGCGGCTGAAAAACTCTTAAATATTCTCGGACTCAATTTAGCTTTTATCAGTATACGGTACTTTTTTATGTACACGAGTAGTAATAATACTTTTTAAACAAAAAAACAGATAGAAAAGTTTTTTTTATTGGCTTTTAAGGTGGTTTTGGCGCTGTAAATTAGTTGAAATGGAACTTATGTCAAATATCGCTTCTAGCTCAAATCGGACAGAACTATGATGGGTGCATAACTGTCCCTATCTTTATCTTTGCTTTATACGTTTCCAGATGACTAGTTCTGCCCAGTAAGCTCTTTCTTGATTAATATTTAAGTCAAGTCAAATTTTGATAAATGAACCTTTGTTGCGTCGTTGCCATTCCATCACATGACGATCTTAAAACTCATTTAGATGAACAGCTTGTGGTGTTGGTTGATGTATAAATATCGGAAAATGTAAAGAGTACGAGTTATTGTTCACTTTTAATATACATTAAAATACGACGAATCAGAGTGGATGTCATTTCGTGGAATGTCTTTAGGCAACTCGTGACTATAGCAAGGCTAATCCAATCTTTTCATACGTGGTTAACGGGTTGTTTTTTCGTTTCATTTTTTTTTTACTATCCAATAATTTGAGATACAGCGAAACATTATTACGCAAAAAAGGGTTTCTACTTCCAATTACACAGAATGTGTAAGGGAAGTATTGTAATCAGCGGAAAAAAAATTAAGATCTCTTCCGATCTTTGGGAATTGGCTCCAGGACAGCCTATTTTCAAATTTTGGCGATGATGTCAAATGTAATATGTGTGTGTGTGTGTCTGTGTATGTATGTATGTATGTTCAGAATTTTGTTCCCCCGATAACTTACGAACAAATTGATAAATCAGAACCAAACTTGAGATTTGACTTTGAATACGTTGGGAATAGAAGCGTATTTTTTTCATTTGTCTGGTTGGATGGATAGGAAATACATCTCGTTAGTGTTGTGAGGGGAAATTGCAAAGGTGTCGTACTGAGGAGGGTGAAGGGGAATCACTTAGCAAATGAATTCTCATACGTGGAATGAAATGATGGGGCCAAGGAGTAGCTCCAGACGAAACGTACCGGAGACTCGTTTTGACCACTACATTAAATTTTAATAAGATACTATTGTCGTGTCTGTGTGTTGTACACTAACGAATAAATTCTACACAACGGTTTACTTAATAAATAGGGTATACTATTAAGGAATGCGGAAAGGAAAGAAGTCATGTCTATTGAGAAAATGCTTATCGAGAATGATACAAAATAAAAGGCAATATTTTTTCAGTATTACGAATACGTCCACAATTTGCAACAATTTACGATCCATTCTCCTGACAAATAGAAATATCACTGTGCGATACAAGTAAATATGAACAATTTAACTAAATATTAATACAGTATCGAAACAAAGTTCAAATGTCTATTACTTTTTTCATGACAGAACCCCTAACCAGAAGTGTACTGGTGCTAGTATGTGTCACATCCATAAAAGATGATGAGAGAAACTATAAATGAAAATAAAAAAGACAATGAATCACTTCTAATTCATTTAAGCATTCTGAGAAGTAAGTATGCATGCATTAAAGTCAAATATCGATAACCTCATTCTTGTTATTAATACACGATGAATCTGGGTAGGAATTCGAAACGCTGACTGGAATGATGTAGCCACTGAACGTAAGTCGGGTGAACAGGACCTGGTTGTACCACTTCGGTATTTTAAAGACCACTTTGCATCCGGGCCATCTTCTTATGGACCGTGTTTTACGTGCTACAGATCAACCATTACCACAAGCCCATCGCACTATCTGATCTCCATATTAGAAAATAAATGATGGTCAATCAACCTAGATGTCTTGAACTTAAATTGTACGAAAGCACATTCACTACATTAAAAATCCCTACTAATTAGCATAATAACTATAAACATTCTATTAAATAAACTACTAACCATAAATAAATGAACGTATCGTTATTCGTCCAATTTATGGAGTCAAATAAGTAGCTACTCAACTAATAACCAGAAGCATGTTGAAATTATGGTCACAAATGTTATTTCTATCATTAGCTTAATGGTCAGAGATAGTTCCTTCACTCTAACCCTGTGAGGTTCCGAATTATGTCTCACGAAGTAAATGAATAGTTTATAAATGAATAGTCTCACGAAGAAAATGAATAATGAATAGTCATCTCTAACACTGCTAATTCTTAATATAATATTATTAAAGGACTTTAAATGCTATAGAGATACTAAGGTTATAAGAGAGCAGTACGAAATTCGCTTTTTCCTTTCCCGACAAATAAGAAGAAGAAAAGCCAAATCAACAAAACTAGAGAACACTTGTCAAACTAGAAACCATCTTAAAACACCTTGTTTCATTTTACCTTAACATAAGACTACGTTCGTCTCGTCTCAAATCGATGATGTGGAACCAGTTGAACTTCGGTTAGTTCGGTTCAAACCTCACCAAATCGAACGCTCAACGACCTTTATCGCGGTGTTACCCTCACCCTCCATAGGTCAGGGCACTGCGCCCACGGTCGTTCCAGGGCCCACGCGACCAGGGCGTGTCAGCGTGACGCAGGCGCTCCATATCGCCCCTGTCTTGGCCCCTCCTCCAACCGCCCGCCCTCTGCAGAAGAAGCAGGGGGCCTTGGAGATCAGCGTGGGCAACTAGCGCGCATTCACCGCTCGACCGCACCGCAAAACAACGCGAAAAATGGAAAACATCGATCTGTTTTACACTTGGATAATTTCTTTGCTGATTAGTAAGATATGTTTGGTTCTTGAAACTTTAAACATACATTTTTGACAGTTACGATGTGTATTTTATTTTCCTCCCATAGCACTCAAACAGCGAAAAGTGGATTGAACATGCTTTGAGGAATAGCCATTCAAGACTTGAAATGTAAGAGAATAAAATGCTGGAGCTTATTTATTTTCGGCGTGGAACTATTATTTTTTGTTTCACTAGAAGCTACCGTATACTTAGTGACATTTTTATGTTGATATCAAATATCGAATTTTTATTGCAAAAGTGGTGTAGCAGTTTTCTTTCAAATCAGAATCTATGTTGAATTTATTTAATTTCCTGTATGTAATAAGTATTTTTAATAATATATTATTAGTTTGAGTAAAAATGTGTTTACTATACGTAATTTTAATCAATAACATATATTTATTTTATGATCACAATAGTGATAGAAAGTTCCTGAGTAATTTCTTTTGAGACATGCAATATTGGTTCAGTAGTCCTACACCACATTTTAATATATTGCAGTTTTATAATTTATTCCTGTATCTCATATATTAGTGGTGAGTTGCCTCTCAGAATTCCGACTATCAAACACATTTGTTCTGTGCAAATTCTAGCAGTAAAAGTAGAAAGATGGTTTGGACGTCACATTTATCTCTGGGTACGTTCATCGTTCTCCGTGTATTGTGTTAACAATCGGAGTTACATCGTGATTTGCAAAGTGAACACTTTAAATTCGTCTGTATACTGAGAATACCGTAAAATTCACACGTTCCAAGTATGTTCCCCAGAAGAGCTCATAGTTATCACTTTTTATTACAAAATATATTTGAGAAAAACAAGTAGTGAATTTTAGACTGCAGCAGGCAAATAGGCAAATGCAGCAATACAGATAAATTGGTGCATTGACTTAAGCATTGTGTTCAAACAGGAAATAATGAAAATGATTTTAAACTCAAAAAAATATTTGAACGGTTATTTTGAAAGTTCTGACACACATTGGTTAATAATCATTATTAAAACTTCTGTAAATTTTTAATAAGTGTCTTCAGCATGCTCTTCGTGATCGATTTTGATTAAGAACAATCTGTTGTCGTAGATAATAGTAATTTATATAATTCGCTAAACTTTCTTTTACATTCGATCAAGCGTCTTATCAATCTGAACGTCGTTCATGACCTTCACTTAATTGCGGAAATGCTACGCCAGGGAACAGAACCCATGTGCGCCTTAGGGGAAGAGAGTTGCGTCGTTTAGTGCGACCTTCAAGATGAAGAGCACTCTCCTTCCCTTGGGACATGAACGAGAGAAACCATGACGGTGGTCTATGCGCAGGAGACGGAGAGTTGCGGCCATTGGATATCGTGAACCGTCCATCCATTGTCTCAATTCTGCGACCTACTTTAGACTTCCTGAGGATGACGACAACGAGGCATCGTGATCTACAAAGCTTTCATCGCCTCAGAGTGACTCTAGGGATCCAATGTGACCTTAGGCCATTTGTGACCAAGTCTGGTCGAGATCGTCAGATAACATTTTCTATGTAATTCGTTCTTCCAATTAACAATGTTATTTGACGATCTGAGCCTCTTTAGGACACAGGTGGGCAGTCACTAGTGGCTTGGAGTAATAGGACCCTAAAACTTGCTTCTACTCATGTATTGAGAGACATACATTATTTTTCAGCTTCGTATGACCTTTTAATTCATTAAGATTAAATAAGGAGTCGTTTTCATTTTGTCAGTCCAGAAGATACTCTAACAAAGACGAAGACCAAACCGTCTCATCTTCTAATCTGTGAGTGACTTCAACGAGTTATTATTTTAATTTTTTATACATCTTTTTAGTTACAAGAAGAAAACAGTATAGTTTCATTGTCAGATTATCCTTATATTGTCTCCAAAATATTTGTCATGGTGTTATATACTATATAGTATCTTATATGATTCAATATTTGCAAGAAAATAATACTGTAGAAATTCAGAGTATTGGTGTAATCCATGTCAGAAAATAATTGATTTCTTTGACGAATTGGAGACTATGTTTCTATGGGAGAATGTGTATATGGTTGAAGGAGAAAAAAATATTTGTTAAGGTCAATATACAATAGTTACTCTTTGATCGAATAGGTGTGATCAGGGTCATAACCTTTTGAACCAGAAAATTCCTCGATATTTTAATTGTCTCGCGCGAGACGCGGAGCGAATTGTCGAACGGTTCAATAAAGGCGTTTTATTAACAGTATACTTTATTCATACGATTAAGGATTTGTGAAGGATTACCATTATTATTATTATTTTGAATGTCTTTCACAGCTTGCAGCTGGAGTTTTTCCACTTGACAAACGGACATTGACAAGTTCAATCAAGCGCTTCTCCTAGAAATTTGTACTACGTGGCGTGTGTCAAGGATTATGGATTTCTGCAAATTTAATATTATTAATATCTGAGTGACCGAGCTTCACTCGAATGGCTCACAAAATAGTCATTCGATTATTACAATAGTCAGTCGTAAAATCTTTTAATATAGTACCGATGTATGACCATGCACATAATGGTCTTGACAAAATGAATTCAAAAAATATTTTTCGTAAAGGGTTTTTTCGTAACCATGGTTTACTTACTCAGTTACACTGCTGTGTAACCTTGAATATAAGGGACGATAATTCCATTCGTAACTATTTTGCTAATTAGGTAACTGTAGTTTACGTTGCCCATGTAAGATTTTTTGTGTCTGGGTTTATGGAGAAATTCTTAAATTTTTTGGAATTGACACACTGTATTTACGCGGTAGAAAACATGCAGAGAGTAAATAGAAAATAATAACCATTTGTCTTAAATTGTGTTGCTTCATTTATTCACACATCCGTA
Organism: Laupala kohalensis; assembly: GCA_002313205.1. NCBI lineage: Eukaryota > Metazoa > Arthropoda > Insecta > Orthoptera > Trigonidiidae > Laupala > Laupala kohalensis. The sequence goes on along the minus strand of NNCF01126402.1, from coordinate 1,393,471 downwards.
AACAACTGAATATTATTTGTTCATAGTAATCCACAATATACCCTTTTTATAATATTAGACACATTTGTTGAATTATGAGATAATAAGTACTGAATACTTGGTGACTTCCGTGAGAGAGTATTAGCCGTCCCTACGACACTGATCAGTGGCTATCAGTCTTCAGTTGAAAGAAGGTATTGACCTCTAATTGGTAATCACTTATTCTTCAGGTATTTACTTTCGAATTATTAAGGGAAATATAATGAACGTTCGAAAAATAAATCGAGATCTCTTCATGTCATTACGATAATGGTGTGTATCGTAATGCGATCGATTTTTGTTTATTCTATGACACAAAATAATCAACGAATACGAACCAAACTTCAGAATATGGTTTGAGTACATTGGGATTAGGGACCCATTTCTGCAGACTCTTTCTGTCGCTGTAGACACGTGAGCGTTTTACTCGTGTCAGCAGTTGCATTACATTACATTAGCATGCTGCCGCCCACACCAGCCACTTCGCACATAACCCGGGAAAAGGGGACAAACAGGGGTCAGCATTGAAATACAATACTCTACACGCGAGTTCATATTCCATTGAGGATTGAAAAGAAAAAGTTGGACTACAGCCATATTCTTTGGGTGTTTTTTTTGTTTTTAATAAGATAGTAGTTGAACATTGTTTTTGGATTCTATACTGAATTTAATTTATAAATTGAACAACATCTAGGAACACATTTTATCGTTGAAGAAACTTACTGTCCACTTATTTCTCGCCAATTATTACTTTACATAAATTCGTTGGGTCATATTTGGTTAGTAGAGCTAACTTTCATTCAATGTATAGGAATCAACGTCTCATGTACGAACGTGAGAGATTCAGGTTTGATTCCCCGCCGAGAAAGTTATATGTACATTATTTCTTGTCAACATGATCTGTCTAATTAAACTTTCCTCATGTGTTTAAAATTGTAATCGTTGTTATTATTACAGAACCATTTTTTCAATTAAAGAACAAATTCTAAGTCAACTGTCTCGAAAAACGCCGGTTCATTCAGCATGGTGTGCTGTTGTGGCGAATATGAGTTAACTGATATATAATTATTATTTTTTGGCTTGCTACAAATAAAAAAATCACAATGATTGAAAGAAATTTTGAGATGGAAACTCATATGAACTGAAAGAAAAGCTCTTCTTGCAGTTAAACAGCAAACTTAACAGTTTTATTCGCGATTTAGCTACTCAGCAGCTATTTATTAATAGTAATAATGTTTAAAAGAGGATGAATGTATTAACATACTTATCATTTGATCGACAAAAATGAGTAAAAATACCGCTCACTCGGGGATGCTCCTGCATGTGACATGCACAAGACCCCTACACCACGAAGTCCTGGATGTTGAACAAAAATATTTTAGGTTATTAAGAACGCTAGTGTTAAACAGGCGTTTAAATTTTTATACAAAGAAAAGAGACCATGTTATATCACATTTTCATCCCAAAACCTGATTTTCATTAAAATCGTTAGAACCGTTCTCGAGTAACTTTTTGACAAATACATAGATACATACAATTATTGCTTGCTTAATAGTACAGGATTATTGATACTATTATATTGTTTTGCATATTTTCTGAATTAACTAAATATTTCAGTAGTTTAGTCCAGCACTGTCCACTTGAAAGAAAAGGTCAGTTCGACCCCAATATATTTGAGGTCCATGTAATACTCAGAAATACAATGATGAAGTCTCGAGAAAAGTTTGACGTATGAGATGGATCATAAGATGACAAAATATTATGATGTAACCAGTCCATTTATTACGTTATAAAGACTTTCACATGGGTTTACTCTCATGAATTTCCAACAGTTGAATTACTCCAGACCATTATCACAGTCTTTAGAGATTCTAACACCTAATTACGTGGAAATTCTGAAGGAATTCTTGGACCTTCGTAACGCTACGTCCGGATCCATTCTTAAGAGGCGACACGCAAGGTAGGACTTTATTCTGATCTCTCCTAAGTGCGAGAGGAGTTTATCGGCGCTCCGTTGAAGCACGAGCAGCCCATGAGTGTTTCGTCTGTTTCCGTCTTCTCTTTGACCTTCGAGTGTCGCCAGGTGCGGTTAAATACCGTTAACTGCTTGGGTACTCGTTTCTATCGCTCCTGTTTAACTCCGTGACCTCCTCCACTAACACGAGACTACCAGGATTTTCCTATAAATAAACAAGTTCTATCACTGGAATATATTGTATGAAGTTTTCTCTGACCTGTGTCCTTGTCTTGTGTATTTGGAATTCGATTTCCTTTGTATTAGTAATTACGTTTTAGTAAAAATTTGGGAAAAGATTGTTGGTTTAAGTAATTTTTCCAGTTTCGGAGCTCTTACTCTGAGGTCATACCTCAGCAGCGTTTCTGAGTACAAAGTAAGGATTGAGCGATTTACTTGACACATAACAGAAGAATTTAATTGTTTCATTCCTCGTTTCATGTGCTAAGTCAAGTTTTATATGATCTGATAATATTGATATTGACACTGCGATTGGTGATTTTATTCCCGATCTTACGAGACGTATTTTCTGCGCCATACTGATGACGTTTGTCGTTCGAATTCCCATCATTTGACTCTCTCTAATGCCAGAATACATACTATAGACTATAAAATCTTCATTTTTATAGTGAACTAAATTGTTCACCATTAAACTCATTTTCATAGTTGCATGATACTGGCTGGGAAAATTATATTTCAGTTATTTGCGATAAATATACTATATCAAGGTATATATTGCGTCTGAATAATATTGATTACTAGCTTAATTTTCTTAGTAAGTGTTTACTATTTTGATATGACAAGCTGTTACGTTATAGCGTAGACCTTGCCCTTTAATATTCATAGAACATGATTATTTTGAAACACTTATGAGCTTTATTCCCTCCGTTAACACGAGTGCATCTGCTGGTGCTGGCGCATCCTGGAGCACGATGTGTCGAAAATGTGAAGTGTCATGTACCCATCGGATCAAGTAGAGTCTTATTTGTGTAGCCGTCTGAGCGATCTTAATGGTTTCTTTAGGGGTTTCATAATATACATGCAAAAGCATTTAGCTGACAGCTGTTGTAACCGTTATTTTCAAGAAAGTGAAAGGACAATATTCTCAAGAAAGGAAAAGAATGAAAAATCAAACTATAGGCGTAAATTGTTCGAAAATAAAGTAACGTATAGTATAAAGTAATGTAACAAAGTAAATAAGTATTCCAATATACAGTTCCAAAAATGAAGTAAATAAATGAACTTAAATGAAGTTTAGTTGAAATAGTTTTCATTTACAATAATTTATTTGCAAAGAAGACAAGTATTGAATGAAATTAATCAAATAACACGCATAAATAATTTTGATTACTGTTAACCACTACTGTAGTTCAGAGCAATTAAAATTTTATTTCTCTCCGACTGAGTAGTAACCACAATCTTAGATACAATCACTGAAAAATATAAAATTATAAAGTCTCACATAAATACTCGACGGAAACTTCGTTTATGCAGAGACTATGATGACAAATAAATTGTTCAAGAAATCCAAGAAAAATACACTTGTATTGTTATACTCCCGAAAATTTTGTGAGAAAAAAATCTTCAAAGATTTTTTATTGCTAGCGAATATGTTATAATTTGTGTATGGAAACTGTTGTGGACAATGATGGTATTCTGTAGAAAGTTTCGTATAAAAAATATGAGATAGAAGAGAAGGGAGATATGGATCATGGAAGTGGTGTATGTCTCATCGTCACATTCGTTACTTTTCAAAATGCCAAGGTTTGACCATGAAAACGGCAACCTGTCTATCATGGCGAGGTCGCGTCGACCACTACGTGGACAAGTGCGTGGTTTGGAATGCACAATGTGTTCGCTTGCGTCTTTCTTTCATGTAAGACATTGAATACAACCCCATATTTTACCTCATAGTTGCTCGAGTTAACAATATGCGGTTTTTATTAGTTAACAATTATTTTTCAAATTTTTCTCTCAAATTTAACAAATTGTAAGGCTCATTCTTGGATCATGTCACAGATACTGATAGTACAAAATTTCACGTTTCCACATAACGAGGCTTTTTGCAATGTCAAAATTGTATCTATATGTTGGGGTTCAATCTGTGTATTAGAAATATTTGTTTTGAATTCATATGACTTAGACGCTCGAGAGAAACATTCATTTAGCATATGAATGAAAGGGATAATAATTTACTACATTCGGAGCTTAGCAGTGCTATTTTTGTCTGTCACCATTATATTATTAAATTATAAACTTTTACGACCTATTATGGACACATTAATGTATAATTTTCAAAACGGTTCGTCGACGGTTTGCGACTTCGTCAGGTGTGTCTCGATTGTGTCAATATTCGTACATTCACATGGATACATGGAATCAGTTCTCCACGTGTCAACATAAGTAAACATTCAAAACATGATTACGAAACGTTGTGAGTGACGAGTAAAACATGATGGGTAACATGATGAGTAAAATACATTTTTTCTATAAAAGGTCGTAAAAGTTTATAATTTAGTAGTTGCTTAAAATACTTCGCACACTCAATCTCCTTTAGGAATTTTTAACTTTCCTAAATACTAATAATTAACAATAGTTAATCGACACTTTTCACAAAACGATAATACTGAAGCTAGTTATGATTTTTAAATTAGTTTTAGTTATATCATTTTAAGGGTAAAGGTGAGAAATAAAGACATTATTAATACTTTGGTTTGAATAACACGATGAGACTGATCATATAATTACAAATTGCGTCATCTTACAGAAGGAAATATTTTCTTGATTATAAGCTAATAGTGTTTCTCAACACGTCCCGTAATCCTTAATATATGTATGTGTCCTTGCAGTAATACAAAAAGAGCAAAAGCGATTACTGGCATGTCGTTGGTCGAAAACAATTATAGCCAACACCAAAAAATACGTAAGTATTAAAATTAGATGTATATTTTACGTGATCCTAGAAATTACAGTGATGTAGACAGTGTTGGGTTTGTAATTTCAGCAAGAATTATTTTTATTTAATATGTTTCTTTTTGATTACCTTCAGTTCTTTCGTCTTTTGGTTCTAGCAAGACGTCTGTGTTGATAACGTGTTTAGGTCATTGGAAGAATACTATAAGAATATTTGGAAGAATTATGAAGGAATATTTTCTATTTTTTGAAAAGGAACAAAACAATCATATTTAATCACAATTCAAGTTCCGGCTTCTTACTACCTTTATAGTTACTCATTTTGGCTTTCTTATAAAATGATTTCCAAAACATAGTTTCTTAACTGTAATTTAACAAAATAATTTACCTTCTTAACTAGATGTAATTATTTCAAAATGTTGAATGTTGACAAACCTTGTTTTATCAACCTTTTTTCTCTCAATGAAACACTAATTGATTGAAAATTGGCTGCAGAAAAAATTGCAGATGCAATAAAATGTTAAAAGTTCTCCAACTATACAAAGTTGTTGTTATTTTCATAAAACCACGAGATTGTCACTACAATAAAAAATCACTTGTCAGTAAAATAAACCTTATTATCATATTGAACAAGTATTAGAGGATGACCAGGTCAACTAAGTTTCTTGCATGAGACCATTAAAATGAATTGCTGGAAGGGAAGGTAGCGGCAGGCGGTGTCCAGGAAAATTACAACATGAATTCAACACAGAAAATGCGTAGAAGCGACTTGGCGTGGCATCAGAGAAGCGTCTTTTCAAAGGTGAAGGTCACGTGATACCCCAGCGAACTCAGGATCTTGAGGATAGTCTTAGAAACGAATGACAAATCACGAGAAAAGAAACACACCTTCTTCGAAGGTTAAAGTGGATGCATACATCACTCTGAGTAATGCTTCACTACTGGAATATATTGTTTCTATGTTCATAGGTCAGAAATAAGTTCACGACCTACGATTCAAAATTAATTTTGTTGTTTACTCATATGCACTTGTGTACCTTCGTAATATGTATTATTTATGTACGTATAAGAATATTTCGAAATCATGCCGCATAGGATTTTATCTTCAAAGCAATTGACAGATCAATACACTTCTTCAATTTTTCTCTTTTATAAAGTTGTTTATTTACCGTTTTGATAAAATATTTATATTTCACTGTATTTACTCAATGTTAATTTGAAAATTATACTTTTGTTATTATTATTCATTTCTGATCTTTTCTTAGACCGTTTGATTTATAAGCAGTTAGATGATTTTTGAGGTTTGGTTATACAACAAAAATCTTACGTAAAGCAAGTTAAAGAATTTTATTATTATTGTTATTATTATTATTTTTGTTAATTTTTCTTAATTGTATTTTCTATTACTTAAGTCACAGGTAACTTATTATTCTTTACGGGTTAAAACGTACCTCTGAAATTATGAGGAATGGTAAGGAAACCTTACTTATATCTGGTACTTACTTTTTTAAATCAAATAATTATAATAAGTTAAATTAAAATGGTTGAAGAAGATAATGGAAATTTTGAGAAAAAGTAATTACTGTTAAAGTTTTAAAACGGTGGTATTTAGACTGCAAGTTGATAGAAAAATCCCAGTACATTTGAAAATATTTTTGTTTTGAATGCGGGATTTTGCAAATTTTAAGGACATGAACAAAGGAATGAAATGAGGTTGTTTGTAATATTTAAAAAAATCAGTAAAACATCTCGGTTTATATCTAATAATTCTGTTGTTCCTTACTTGCCGATATTTGTGCAATAAAACTTTCTTTTCATAAGAAACAGTAGTTCACTGAGCTAAGAATCGTAATATTCACTAGTTATATTTATTTTACAATTTAAGGAATAATTCCTCATATTTGTTTTCCATGTACTATAAATTTTATTGAGTTTAGGGTGATTCTACGGAAATAGGTAAATTTGCAGTTCACAAAGGAGTGGCGTCCATGAACAAGCACTTCACGTTCTCCACAGATCCAACGTGTGTACACAAAACAACTAGGGTTATTGAGCAATGAAGCAGGTTACATTGGATTCGGAAGGAACCCACAGGGTTGCCACCACATCAACTTCTCCTATAAGACCATCTTTACCTTGACAGGAGTAAATTTCAAAAAATGACAAAGAAGTGGGGTATGGCTGAGGAGTGAGGAAACAGTCGTAAATAAATTATTATTTGTGTCACGCACATTGAATCTGATAATCTTAAATGACATAATTAATTTCTATCGATATGTTGTTCTAGCAAAAATTTAAAATATTGAAAAATTTAAATCTAATAGAATGGGGCGTTTTCGACATTTTCCATTTCTATAGAATTACCGTTTAGTTACGCACTGAGAAAAGATAGTTTAGTTCTATGAAAATAAATGAAACGCTGCAAAATGTTATTATTCCTTTTTCTAACTGCATGGATCTCACGCGTATATCCCGACTTACGAAGTGTTCACATTTTAGGTGATTTCTTCAAGCAATCGCAGTATCGTTTCTCACGATCCTCGAGGAATAACTGCAAACAGTGTGAGGAGCGTACGACACACTTTTCTCGCGCTTTCCCGACATCGAACGATATGAAAGTGAATGGCTGTGATGAGAGAGAGAGAGATTTAATATAGATATTTGGGCATAGAGAATTATTAGAACTTCGAACTTGGTTTGCCTACTTGTGATGGTAAGATGTGTTTGCACATTCATGAAGATGAGAATGGACTTCCTCGCAAAATCATGCTTTTACTATTGATTGAATAAGCAAGAACTGTTTCACAAACAACAAAGAAATTTACATTGTTGTTAGCAACAAGAGAAAGATTTAATTTTATTACATTCGTATTATTACATTTTTCATATTATTAAAAGAAAGAAAGAAAGAAAGAAAGAAAGAAAGAAAGAAAGAAAGAAAGAAAGAAAGAAAGAAAGAAAGAAAGAAAGAAAGAAAGAAAGAAAGAAAGAAAGAAAGAAAGAAAGAAAGAAAGAAAGAAAGAAAGAAAGAAAGAAAGAAAGAAAGAAAGAAAGAAAGAAAGAAAGAAAGAAAGAAAGAAAGAAAGAAAGAAAGAAAGAAAGAAAGAAAGAAAGAAAGAAAGAAAGAAAGAAAGAAAGAAAGAAAGAAAGAAAGAAAGAAAGAAAGAAAGAAAGAAAGAAAGAAAGAAAGAAAGAAAGAAAGAAAGAAAGAAAGAAAGAAAGAAAGAAAGAAAGAAAGAAAGAAAGAAAGAAAGAAAGAAAGAAAGAAAGAAAGAAAGAAAGAAAGAAAGAAAGAAAGAAAGAAAGAAAGAAAGAAAGAAAGAAAGAAAGAAAGAAAGAAAGAAAGAAAGAAAGAAAGAAAGAAAGAAAGAAAGAAAGAAAGAAAGAAAGAAAGAAAGAAAGAAAGAAAGAAAGAAAGAAAGAAAGAAAGAAAGAAAGAAAGAAAGAAAGAAAGAAAGAAAGAAAGAAAGAAAGAAAGAAAGAAAGAAAGAAAGAAAGAAAGAAAGAAAGAAAGAAAGAAAGAAAGAAAGAAAGAAAGAAAGAAAGAAAGAAAGAAAGAAAGAAAGAAAGAAAGAAAGAAAGAAAGAAAGAAAGAAAGAAAGAAAGAAAGAAAGAAAGAAAGAAAGAAAGAAAGAAAGAAAGAAAGAAAGAAAGAAAGAAAGAAAGAAAGAAAGAAAGAAAGAAAGAAAGAAAGAAAGAAAGAAAGAAAGAAAGAAAGAAAGAAAGAAAGAAAGAAAGAAAGAAAGAAAGAAAGAAAGAAAGAAAGAAAGAAAGAAAGAAAGAAAGAAAGAAAGAAAGAAAGAAAGAAAGAAAGAAAGAAAGAAAGAAAGAAAGAAAGAAAGAAAGAAAGAAAGAAAGAAAGAAAGAAAGAAAGAAAGAAAGAAAGAAAGAAAGAAAGAAAGAAAGAAAGAAAGAAAGAAAGAAAGAAAGAAAGAAAGAAAGAAAGAAAGAAAGAAAGAAAGAAAGAAAGAAAGAAAGAAAGAAAGAAAGAAAGAAAGAAAGAAAGAAAGAAAGAAAGAAAGAAAGAAAGAAAGAAAGAAAGAAAGAAAGAAAGAAAGAAAGAAAGAAAGAAAGAAAGAAAGAAAGAAAGAAAGAAAGAAAGAAAGAAAGAAAGAAAGAAAGAAAGAAAGAAAGAAAGAAAGAAAGAAAGAAAGAAAGAAAGAAAGAAAGAAAGAAAGAAAGAAAGAAAGAAAGAAAGAAAGAAAGAAAGAAAGAAAGAAAGAAAGAAAGAAAGAAAGAAAGAAAGAAAGAAAGAAAGAAAGAAAGAAAGAAAGAAAGAAAGAAAGAAAGAAAGAAAGAAAGAAAGAAAGAAAGAAAGAAAGAAAGAAAGAAAGAAAGAAAGAAAGAAAGAAAGAAAGAAAGAAAGAAAGAAAGAAAGAAAGAAAGAAAGAAAGAAAGAAAGAAAGAAAGAAAGAAAGAAAGAAAGAAAGAAAGAAAGAAAGAAAGAAAGAAAGAAAGAAAGAAAGAAAGAAAGAAAGAAAGAAAGAAAGAAAGAAAGAAAGAAAGAAAGAAAGAAAGAAAGAAAGAAAGAAAGAAAGAAAGAAAGAAAGAAAGAAAGAAAGAAAGAAAGAAAGAAAGAAAGAAAGAAAGAAAGAAAGAAAGAAAGAAAGAAAGAAAGAAAGAAAGAAAGAAAGAAAGAAAGAAAGAAAGAAAGAAAGAAAGAAAGAAAGAAAGAAAGAAAGAAAGAAAGAAAGAAAGAAAGAAAGAAAGAAAGAAAGAAAGAAAGAAAGAAAGAAAGAAAGAAAGAAAGAAAGAAAGAAAGAAAGAAAGAAAGAAATAGGGAAAAAAACAAAGAAACAGAAACAAACAGAAAGGAAGCGCTTTTTTTATATCATAAAGTATTTAAATTTCAATACGTTTTCTCATTTAAAAGAATGTGGGCTCACTTATCAGTTCTTATAATCCTGGAAAGTAGTGAGATTCATAATCAGTCAATTTCAGCATTCTCGATGGATCTAATGTTTCCACGAGATTATTTCAAAGCGATTAAGGAAAGATATAACGTAAGAGTCAAGTTTTCATATATTAGATATGTCCTTCTCAAAAGGACTTAACTATAGCTTCATTTATTAAATTTTTTGCAATTATTTAACAACAGATACGAGATATGCTTCAGATTATATGGAGATCAGATACATTAGATGATCCATATGCATAATACTGTTGTTAAAAGCATTCAGCATCGTAAGATTTTCAGAGATCCAATTCCTTTTAAATTTCTCTTATCATTTCTAGAATATCAGACCGATTTTCTAATTGTATTAGTCAGTACGTCAATGACCATTATTCTCAGATGCCTCAGGCAGCCTTGAAAGTCAACTCTGACACGTTTCAATGCACAGAAAATGTCATGTGTGGGTCTAAAGAGTATGTAAAAGCTTTCCAAAGAAAGACTGCAATTTCACGCCAGTTTTGCCTTGGTGAACAATCATTACTTTTTTATAGTAGAAGATGTCCTCATTTCTTTCATGGCTCTTTTGTTGTGTCTTTTTCTGCACAACCTGAAAGGAAGTAATTCATCTTCTTCGATCCTAAAATTGTCAGTATGACAAACGTTGTCTTTACCATAAAGAGCTACCATTGCCAATTACTTTGTTTTTCCAATTTAGGCGTTCACCTACTTAGATTCTACAACTATTCAAAGTCAGTAACACGTCACAGAACATGCTCAAAGGCATAAACTTAAATATGATATAGACTTAGCAATATCTGCTGTGGGTTGTCCGTGACAACATGAGACAGATCTCTGCTTGGCATCGCTATCTCTCTCGCACTTCCCCTTGAAGGGAGGGAGGTGCGCAGATGTCAGCAGTCAGAGAGGGGAATCGCGTTCCTCCAAGCAAGTAGATGTGCCAGATAGACAGAGATACCAAACTTTGTTTCCCCCTTCAGACAACCGATACATAATATCGCTGAGTCTAAACCATATTTTAGTCTATGCTCAAAGGTTCCGATCTAGTGACATACCCAAACAAGCATTGATGAAATAAGTTCAATATTATATAATATTTAACAATGTTTTACGGAACAAAACACAATTATGACCAATTTTCCTAATATTTTATGAAATATACGAGTATTAAGTATCCTCAAGCTATGTTTTATTGTTATTCGTTTTAATGATGTCAATACGCTGAATAAAAAATACCAAAAAAATTCCGTGAAATTCACCTTTTTTCGTTAATTTATAAAAATAAATTAAAAAAAGAGAAAAGCGTTAAACTAGTATTACAATGAAATGTACATTATGCAAGATCCCAAGGAATAACGTCGCCCTAGAATCCCACAAAAACACTTAATTCTATTTATTTAGCGTAATTTTATGGTAATACCACAGGGATAAACATATATGATATTAAATTAAGGAGTACCCAAGCCAGTCTTTACGATACTTTATAAGCGTTCTGAGATCGGAATTCCTGAAGAAAATAATACTAATCACACTCTTTTTAAAAAATATTGTTATTTTTTGCAAGAAATAATAGAGTAATTTATGTATTTAATTCACATTGTGTGTTTTTCTGCTTACGATTTTTGCAAAAATCTGGAGAAGGTGATGTGAAGTCTCGCTTGTTTCACATATTTCGCATAGATACTTCACATAGTAAAGGCATGTGAAGGATGTTAACAAACATTTTTAAATACAGTAGAACTCCAATTATCGTAACTCCAGTCATCCGGATCGCCCAATATCCGGATCGATGGTTCAAAAAACATGTATTTTTTATTGTTCTTAGCTAACTATAGCATTTATGTCTTAAATTGTTTATTTGGTCCGTGAATAGTGAGTTAGTTTTTAATGTTTCCTACAATATGAGTCTTAGTTATTGGTTATTTCCACAACTTAATGAGTCTCAACTCTATCTTAGTCGATTTGCATAAAAAAACCTTGTTTTACAAGAAATCCAGTTATCCGTATATTGGATTATCCGAACTGGGTCCGGTCCCAATTAATCCATATAGTTGGAGTTGTCCGTGTAGTGGAGTTATTATATCTGCACTGATGATTAATTGTTTCATGTGTAGAGCTCACGAGTATTAACAAACGACTTTTATCATATTTTTGAAATATTCACATCACCATGCTAGTGTTTCTTCAAGAATCTGCAATTACTTGGTGCCTATAGATGGAATCAACTTAAGTAGCTGCCTTTGATCTACTGACTATTCACTGTTTGGAGCTTTCTAATTGAAAACGCTAGAGCAACATATCACTTTATTCTAGATTTAGACATAATACCCAATCGTTGGTTCCCTGTTTTTTGGAAAGCAATCATGATATCTCAAAATTAAAAAAATTCTTGAGATAATTTTTTATCACCGATTCTTCATAAACCGGTATAACAAACAGCAATTAGTCTGAGTTTCTACCGGAACGAACTCAACCTTCTGCCGAAATTGAAGTGAACTGAAAACCGCCCGACAAGGCTACCGAATGTAGTAAATGCGCGAGTCGTAGGTGATGGTCCACCTTGAGGTTCAAGGGTTGGAGAGTAAAATCCTCTTGGAAAACTCAGCGGGGATGCAAGTGGTGACGTAACTCGTAGGATTGATGTGAGAACGCCGGTCAAAAGTTTGAAGCAGAAAAGTTCTTGAAGAGGATCATATTTTGTTGTTCCATTATTGTATGTTCAATAGATCTTTATTATACGTATAAGAATAAAAAATTCAGAAAGTTATATTGAAGGTAACTTTAGTTTTGAGAGTTTGTGTTTTACATTCTTAGTAGAATCTCTGCTGAGAAAATGAAATATTAATTTTGGTATTGGGATTCCCTCTGCCGAAGAAAGTATTGAGTTATGTCACGTTTCTGCCCAAATTTTCAACTAAATTTCAAGTGATTTTCAACTAAATTTTCGAGGCTTAACTTTCTCTGAACTTAATATTTCCTGAACATATGTAGTTATTTATATATGTTTTGTATGATAATGTTATACTCAAAATGTATTTTTTAATTAATTTTAACGGAAATTTGAGTAGGCTTATGATTGAAACAAAATGCTTATTTCAATTTTATTTTCAGGTGAGTTCAAGTTCCGCCTGACTTGGCAACAAATCAGCAAAGAGTGAGTGTAATGTGTGATACTAAGTAGCTAACGTAGTATGTAAATTTTTTCTTGTAGAAAGATTATATTTCACTTCATAGATACTTCGGAATATCAGAGATACATGTTACTTTCCTTATTTTTAATATTTGATTTGATTAAGTCATATTTCGGAATACGAGAGATGAATATTACTTTCCTTAATTTTCTATAAATATTCCAATGGCAATGTGTACATGGAAGTCCAGTTTGTAAGTTTGTAATCCATTAAAATCGTAAAATTACCAAGCCGATAATTCGAAGACCAACTCATTCGGGAGCCTTCTCTTTGCGACGTGTTGTATTGAAGCTCCTTGAACTCATGTCCCTCCAAGGACGACTGGACGCGCTGCCAACGCCACAGTCGGGACCAAAAAGAAACAAAGAACGTTTCAAAAAACGATGAACGGAGTGCGACACGCACTGAGCCTCCCAAGCTGTCACTTGACGCAAGATGAAGGAAGGGAAGATGAAACCTTTGTTGTGGTCCGTGCCGATGTTTACCTTTTTGCAGACGGATATTGCGCAGTTCCTTTGATTTCAGATACGCAAACATGGCGGTTTTTAAATGATAAAATTTATTTTATATTAGAACAATCTGAGAAGATTTTAAGTACTTTTCACTGGGCGGCAATGGGAGTACAGGTGTGTTTGGAATATAGACCAGTCTGAAGGTTCTCCTCGGACAATAAAATTTTGAAATGAGCATGGTTTCCATTCACAGAATAAATTTACTGATTTCACTAACTTTTCTTAATTTGTGGCGCCGACACAAACTTGTACTACTAGGTGATAGTAACTCCCTCACTGGACGACACTAGCGCCACCCAGTTTGTATCTTACAAAGGTCCTGAGAATAACTGTGTACACAACAAACAGTTCATTCTGCTTTACTAAATACAGAAAGTGGTTTTATTAGAAAATCAGATCTTTTGAATTATCTTCAGATTTTACTGATAGGAAAATAAAAATGTGTTAGTTATGTTATGCGATTTAAGTATCTGTGATAGTCACAATCAAAATAAATGAATTATTTGCATGTAATAACAATTTTCTTTGTAGCAGATGATCAAAGATACAATGAACATTGAATATTAATAAATCGATTAAATAAACAACTTGTTTAGCACATTTTTGTCGCTTTTGGTACCACTTGATGACCGAGTTCACTCTCGCTCCAGATGAGATTGTCACAGTTGCCGGACGAAATGGATTGAATCGGTGGAAGTCCCACACTTCGAGAGGATTAATGCTCGGCTGCATAATGCCAGTGATCTGATCGATCAACTACGAAAGGATAAACTGATTGGATCAGCATTATTGTTCGTTTATGCATCGAACTTTCATGCGATTTAGTGAGCTCTCACTTTCGTTACTCTTGAGTGACATAATGACGCTGCAACCTTTTACGCATTAAAAAAGAAACCGTTAATGTTTTCACGGTAGAAGAAAAAGAGATGTATGTTTTGGAAATATCTGATGAATGCAAGTCAAGAAAGAGCAGGTCTCCGAGAAAAGTACATTTTCCTTACGCAACATCTAAGAGGGGGCCATTTGTAATCGAAGCCTCAGGCATCAACCAAGTCGTTGAAGGAGGAATATTGAAATATTAGAGCTAATGGTGGTACGTTAGATGAATAGCTCTTACTGTTGAGGAGCCTCTTGACCTGGATTTTCTCTGACGGAAAAAAGCAGTGGTAAACGATTCGTGAGAATCTGGCTTTCATCTCGTGCAAAGGACTTAGTTAAAAACTCGCATGAATAATTGTGGACGCCGTCAGCTCAGAGCTACTTTCGCGTTTTAACCAGCGGGATGCCTAAAACAGCGATATCATTTAAGGCGGCTGAAAGTTCAATTGCCTCCACGCTGTTTGAAGCAAGGAGATGTCGACGTGCTAGATGAACCGGTGAAATGGAGTGAGGCAGAAAACTTTGAGAGACAAAAAAAGGAATGAAGGAGAGTTGACAGCGTTCCATGTCTGCATTTCAACCGGAACTAGCACTAACAATTGAGCTGTGCAAATGCAAGGTCAAATGCACGATTGAGAAAACACAATCTCATACATTTGTATATTTGAGGTAGAGATGCTAGTTTATATCCAGTGCTAAATCTGAGAACTAACCAATACTAAAAAAAAGTAGTATATTATAATAAAAAATTAGTTTATTGTCCTCCGACAATAAATGGTAACACTAGTTCTTCGTTACCTTACTACCACGTAGTCGTCATCTCTTTGTACTATTAAAAACAGTGACCACAAACGTTTGGAATAAAGATTCTTTACAACATACAGTTTTAAAGAGGATTGAAATAACTCAAAATAAATCATCAAGTACTCGCATTTCATCTCAAATGAGCTTGAAAATTACTTTAGACTCAGAAAGATAGTTGGGGTGACGTATGGTGATAATACTATACGGGAATAATATATTTTCACAGAATAAGAAACATCTCAACAACAACAATAAATCTGTGATCAGATGTATGGAAGAAAATGTATTGGTGGGCTATTGCAAAACAAGCTAACTGAACTTTATTCCAATCCTTGCGTGAAACTTGCGTAACCTATTGTCGAATTAGTTAAAATTCTAAATTTAAATACGAGCAAAACAATCTTTATCCAATCTTTAGATTACTTCGAAAGTACAATTACCTTTAGAAGTTGTGCCGCCATTCAACCGGAGAAGTGGTTAAGCTAGATACTTGTTTTTTGAAGGATAATTGTACAATAAAGCGCATCGGAGAAGCATGTAAACAGTCAACTGAGGTGATTTAGGATCAAGGTGGATCTTTATCCACCTTGTTTAGGATATGGAAACAAAGAAACAAATAAAGAGAAAAGGAGTGAAGACGATAGACTGTCATAATAGAGATTGAAATATCATCGAAGGTTTGGATGTTCGTAATAATAATTGCAGGTTGCTCAGAGGTCTCACGGCCACCTTTCTCAGTCTGGACGTAAATCGCACGTGCACTGGAGACAACTGCGACCTCGTGGTGGAAAGCGCCTTCTTGAAAACCCGACAACGTGTTTAAGCATTCATCGTTTCCATTACATGCATTTGAGTCATATACCTCTCGTCTCATTTTATTCAATTTTGTAAGTTTACGTGAAGGAATGATTTCGTGAGTTCACGAGAAAGAGAAAATAACGTGAAAAATATGCACACATATATAGTATAAAATAGTTACTGTGTTAAGAATATTTATATGAATATAAGATTAGCTATTGACATTTAAGGTGAAATAAAATTTGATCCATAAAGAAAGTCTTAAGTTCAAGATTACAATGATATAATGTTCAAAGGAATTGTGTCAAAACTTCAAGTATCACGAAGTTTTAGGGGTAAGTTATTTGAGATAAAATCAAAAAGAAATTTGTAGGTCATTTTATCCAGAAACTTCCAAGATATAAATGTATATTCAAATACGAAGAACTCTTGCATACAATTTATACGAAAGAAATTATTTATTCATTTTCACGTTAGGCTGAAATTAGTGTATTTCCAAGCATGATTGAAGGATGAAGCAATATTTGAAAATAACATAAGGTTACCAAAGTTGCAATTTCCTCAGCAGAAAACCTGAGTTCCCTGATGACTTTCTCTTTGGAGGTGGTAGTTGTAGTAGCTTGGGACGTCATCTGCAAGGTTCGTTTAAGTTAGATCTTTTGTTACTTGGAGTGACTTTCCTAATATATGTAACACTGTCATATTCATACATTACTTCAATTTTTCTACGTTGGACGTTGGTGCCAAATTAGAAACTTAAAATTCTTTTCAATCAATGTTTTCAGTATTATTAACTTTTTAACCTACATAAACTTAAAGTATCTGGTTTTATATTAATAATTTTTTGAATGAAAAGTATTTGTGGAAAAATACGTCCAACATTCTTCGTAAATATGTGTTAAGAAATTGTTCATAATTTTGATGTAATGATAACTGACATAAATTATTATTAAAACTAGACATTTAAAAATAATCAATTTAATTATGATTGATTACAAACCATACTTACAAATAAATACCTCTCACGAAAATGTTTAATGAAACTTTCTGATTTCTAAAAATACACCATTAAAACATTTTGCTTAAGATTGTCTCATTAATTAATCTAGTGAAGTGTTAAATCACATCATTATATAATGACCATTGATATTGGTGTAGTTCGAAGACATTTAGTAGATGTTTTACTCTTGGTTGAATAGAAAGACAGCCTTTGAAGTTCAAGATGACAGCAAAAAAAATCTTCAAGGAATTAAAAAATTCTTGCAGGTTTAGCTACCTATCCGAATTCTTCAGTAGTCTTCTTTATAAAATGAAAATAAATTTTACCCTTCTAACGTTAATCCTTTTTTTACACAAAATATTGTGATAAATATGTGCTATGTGTAAAATGTTTTTTCTCCTGTATTGAGAAAAAAAGAAACTATTATTCTCCTTGCAAATAAGAACTTCGGGTATAAACCAAGTACACGCTAATTAGTTAAACTTTGATTTATAAACAATAGGCTAATGATAATATATTTTTTTTATTTCTACGCAATAAATTTTATTTTTAAGTCGTTGAACGCAGACATACGTTCTCTGAGGTTCTCTCAGAGATTATGGTTTCATGACAGAGGCTATAAACTTTTCGGCACCTTCTTGGGGCGTGGGAGGCTGTAAAGATTATGTTGGGAGTCGTGAGAGCGGTAAAATGGGACGCCAGCACCTGTGTCTCCCACACGCAAATATTCTTCCACATCTTGCAATTTCGTGAGCACTCGTTGGGACGTTTGGAAGCACAATACCAAAATAGCTTCAACGTTCCCACGTTATCGGATTTACTATAATTGTATTGCTATCTTAATGTTTCTGTCGTATTTTTCAGGATACTTTAAAGAAGGAAAATATTCTTGATATTTATTGTCATATACCACAACACCATCTGAATTTTATTTTTATAATCTTTGACCGTCATTGAACTATCCATGTATAACCATGTCATTCTAGAGTTCAAGTGTTTCCTTAGATCTATATATTATTTCCCTCTCTATTTTATTGTTTTTTAAAGTGAGATTTAACGTATAATATCTTACGATTTCCAATTTAGATTAAATAAACAGTAAATATTCACCAAAAAACTTATGAACTGGATTATTTGAGTTGTATTGCTATCAGCATATTCTTATTATTTGTATGTAATAATTTAAATGTTTTGGTTCACTCGTGTCGTTACAAGCTGTTACACGTGGCCATTATTTCAACGAAACGTTTTACTGATGTTTCTATTTTTAGTCCAATCTTGATGAACTATTTTAGTATTGTGATATTTGATGGGTTGAAAAATGAAATGTGATGTTTGGGGTCTATGAATTTGTTGTATTTGTTTATTATAATACCCAATAAAACTAGAAAAAAATTATCTGAGCAAACGGTTTATCATTTGTGATACGTTACGTGATTAATGCACGCAGAAAATGTGCAAAGTATTTCCCTATATTTTTACGTTTGTCCGATACAATCATCCATTTATTGAGACGGCCAATATGTAAGAAATTTAATTTTGGCAAACATATTCTATTTATATCGTCAAATCACTTTCACATGTTCCATTTATATTCTATGGTTTCATTTTAAGCACCATAAATAATTAGATATCGCCATCGTACAAGAAGATTTTTAAAAGAGATTCTGGTCTGGTATCAACCTTCTTTGAAGTCGAATACCAAATGTATTTGTTTCTTGTTACGACAACTTGAATACCCGCGTGGAAAAATGTTTTCAATAATAATAACTTTGTTTGACGAATATCTTCAGTCCAAAATATTATCACTTACTGTCCAGTAATAATACAAATAATAACGTTTCAGTAAACAAAATGTCTGTTAACGTAAGGATATTTCAGGGTTCGTCGTCCTCACTTTCGTTGCAGTCTCTGACCGCTCCTTGAACGTCGCGTCGCGCCGCTTCACATACACGCGCACTATGTTCCACAGCAGTCTTCCACCCGCCACGCATGGTCACCCTGGCTCACTGCCCGCCCTCACCTGCTTCTACTCGCCCCCTACCACAAACCCCTTCAGTGTTCTTCCTCGTCGATTCTCCTGGTCCCCCGCAAAGCGACCTAAATTTTTCATATGACGTTACATGATAAATGGCATAAAATCAATGACGCCTGGTGCAACTGATGGAATAAATGTCATTCTGGTGAAGACTACCGCGAAGTCTGAAGAGATATTTTTGTGGATACTCCACGTTAGCTGTGGTTCAAAAAATATTTTCTTTTGTGAATTACTTTTGTATTTTTAAAGCATCAAATGATTTGAAAAGAATTTTAAAACTTGTGAGATGATGTTTTGAATTCATTCTTAGAGGTATTTATTGATAAAGAGGATGTTGCTCTATTGTTTTCCCTCTCTTAAATAAATGAAAATATCTTGCTACATAATGTATTTTCATGTTGTGTTGTACCTTAAAGTATAAATTTTAGAGTCTCAAATAGAAACTAGGTATTTCTATTACTCGAAGAATTAATTCCTATGAACTTGCTATTCTCGTATGGACACTCAATATTGGTGGCGGTCTTGGCATTTCCTCTTCATCTGCTTCGTGGTTCATCTGCCCATTCACCTGTAACGGCCCCACGCACCTGCGAAGAAGTTGGCGTTCTGGACATTGCTCTGAATGATGACCTTCGAGATAAAGGACTGTGATTACCGTTCGAAACCAAGTGCCAACACAACACCTTGGCATATGCCTTGACACGTTGAACGACTGGAATGCAAGGTATTTTATCGGAAAATCAGGTTATCAGAATAGCATGAGCATCAGGTGTGGGTTCCTTTCTTCCTAGTTTAAAAAAAAATCGTGAGTATTAACTGCATCCTAAATATGCAGGAAAATATAATAAGAGCCATTAATATATATTTCTCTGTTTTTTATGTATATTTTATGATAATTTGTTCTCATGACTGATGTGAAAGTAACAGCTCCTTTTTGTCAAAGTTTTGTAAAAGTCTTCTGGTGATATTTTCTCTACTACATTAGAAAAGAGAAGGTATATGATTAGAGCTACTTATGTACTAAAATTACCCATCTACGCTACTAATCAATCAAAATTAATTACCAATATATTTTGACAATATATCAACAGTGATTTGAGTAAGAATATTTTAGGGAGTTATGCTCAGTTGTTTTCCCAAATTTATAAACACTGTCTTACAATTAGTTAAGATAAAAATTGAAAGCTAATTGTATTGAAGATAACATATCCTAAAAAGGTATATTTTATCTATTATACTAACTTTCACTTGTCTTTTAGATAATGCTAGCGAATAAACTATGTTTGAATTTGTTTCCAATATTTATATTTGAAGACATTATACTGATCATTATAATGACATTATACAGACTGATCTACATTATTCACGCAGATAAGTATAATGACACATTAAGTTAAATTTCATATAACCTAGATATTTGTTATCTTATATTCATTATACCAGTATATCTCTCTATTGCACGGATATTCCTAATTCTATACTCCGCTATTAGTCAACGTAAATATTGCAGACAGATTATCGATAAACATTTGTCAGTCCTAGTTGTTCACGAATGAAAAGTGATTTTGTGTACAATACGTTTATATCCTGTCAACCTATCAAATTCTAGCAAAATTTATGTTAGCTATGGAGTCAGTGGTTGTTTCTAATATCGAAGAAAATTGAATAAATAATGAATAGACGATTAGAGTGAAATACATAACTTAAACAACGAAAAGTTAAAAAAGTCTCGATAATAAATATCTAAAAGCAAGATACAAAGATTATCCACTGAAGTTTAATAACTGTATCAGTAACCATCGCTAGAAGAAAACAACTAGGCCCTCTAGACGCAACAGGTGTCACGGAAGGAGTTCCACAGGGGCGCGGTTGGCGTCCACGGCCCGCCGGTGCATGAGCACCTGTTCCACTGGCCATGTCACCGACAGAAGGAAGGAGGGTGAAGACGAAGGAGGTGGGGGAGGGGGAGAGTTGTCGAGAGACGGAGGCTGGCACGGACTTCCGGATCTCCTGAGAGAAAGTGTGGCACGGGCGCGGTGGACCCGGTGCGACGAAGACAGAGTGACAGACGACATTAGCACCTCCATCGCCTCCAGTTGGAGCATGAGCAATTATTCCTAGCTACGATCAAATATTAATCTAATCATTCAAAGCGTCGGGGTTTATTAGTCGGTCTAAATAAATGTATCTTTGTTTTATATCTCATTAGTGTTTTTGATCCTCAGTTTTATACTTGGTGCACTTTCCGGATAATGAGACTTTGGTCTTTTCTGTACGTCCTTTCACCTCGTCACACTTGAAGGATTGAAAGAATTGTATTTTATTTGCTATAAAATAATATCAAATCTTAAGAGGCACCCTTTTCCAAATTCTATTTAGGTATTCTACAATCAGTTATTTCTTTTTTCCATCATTACATTTTTCTCTCGTTCTAAAAAAAAATAAAAGGGATTTGTATAATGCGAAAACTTCTCCGAGAATGAATAACGTTTTCCACTAAGATGAATTAATTATTTCCCTTCATTGGAGATTGCATATATTTGCAATAGATGGAGATTGCAAAAGATGCGTATAGTGGAAGATCTCTTTATCATTCATCTGCATCTCGCTTCACTCTTGGTAGCGGCTGCACTACAGTCTCGCTGCACCACGCCCACATGTCTGGTGCGCTCTCATACACCCGACGCGCTCCCGCCACTCCATGAACAGCTCTCTTACACACAGGTTGCGGTGGTTGACGCGCAAACGGCCAGTAGGTTGCGAATGGGGAGCAGTGAAAGGACGCTTGCACTCTCGGACATGGTAACGAATTACCGTTACTTCGCGATTATGGAAGGTGGGCTAGTTCTCGAATACAAGCGACAAAATACCTGTGGAATATTCTAAAGGCGAAAATCATTTGTATTTCTTCCGCGTCGCTCTAATTTCGTTAATCCATTAATAGTTGGAAAAAATGTATTTGAATATTTAACAAACTATTAAATGCATTAAAAGATTAATAATTGAACTCCTAATCATGATAATGTATAATAACAATGTTACAATGTGATAATGTATAATAAAAATGTTTTTCTATAATTCAAGGCGTAATTCAATGTGATTTATATCGAGACGAAGAAATAACACATATCGAGGATTACAGACTTCAAGATGAAAAGTATAGCCGACTTAAATTCAAAAGAATATGAACAATTTGAGTGGAATAAAAACCATTGTACTTTGCTTTAGCAATGTTCCTCATTTAATGTTTTGGAAAAAATATTTTAAAAACTACTCAGCTGTTGGTACTTCGTGGGAACCATTCAACGGATGGAAATGATCTGACTCCCAAAGTTGATGGAAAACTCGTTTTTTACAAACCCGCATAAAATATCTGCAAGATCGTAGTGATCTAATACATTGCATTCGTGTATGGAAATGTACCTCGTGAACTCGATTTAGCAGCTAATAGAATTCAACATCTCTGAAGAAAAACCGATGCCACACTTCGTAAGATATATTTCGTGAATCGTTTAACTTCAATCAAAAACGCGACGTAAAATATAAGTAAAATGAATGCACGAATTCGTTTTCTTTCTCACATGATTCTCTTGATGCTACCAGGCACTTGATCATTGCTCTCTTAAAGAGTCCCGAGTGTGCTGGGTTTAAGAGAAAGATCTCCGTAAGATATCCTCGTCATATCCGAAGCGAACATCTCCGCATTGCGAGAAGGGAGCGAAGGCTTCCAGTCCATTATGCAGCGTGCCGCAACCGACAGTCGACGAACACAATGCGAATGGTCCCTGCGACCCACTTCTCGTACCACTGGGAAGGAGGGGGTCGCGCGTGCAGGAGTTTCACGTATTGTACATGGCGGGGAGGGTTATACCTGGAGTGATACGTGCACGGGATTCTTGGAATTTCGACACGGATATGTGAAACGCATTTCGGATATGCAGCGAGATGACATGTGGTGAGATCGGTTTTCGACGTACTTGCAACATTGGTATTTCGCTTTGGGGTCTTCCTGAAAGTGCACTGGGTCGATAAAATAGTTCGTGTTCCAGTGCGTACTGTGAGAGAACTCAGAATGGAAGCTATGTAATATATTCAAACGCAATCCTGATTTCACAATCACTAACCCTCATCAGTTTCTCCCTTCTCTCCCTTCACATGTAGGAACGACCTATTGCGTCGGTGATTCTGTTCTCGTACAAATTTTGAAATAAAAAGTACGCTGTACATTACTTTATATATTTGCGAAAAATGGTTTGCATTCATCAAAATGTTCTTTTAATAACACAAAGGATGATATCTACTATGTTTGTAATACTAGAGGAACAATTGATCACTCATCAGGACATTAATCTGCAACAAGGAAACACAAAATAATCTGCAGAAGCAATTTGAAATCATTTGGTTAAGGGCAGACAGACAAGATTTAACTAAGCTTAATTTTTATAGTCTTGCCCAATGTCATTGAATATTTGTACACATTGCTTTGAACCAATTTTTGCAAATTGCTTCCTGTAGATTGTGTTTAACAAAAGTAACGAATACCAAGAGTCAGTTCGTGCGTCTTTGTGGTGTTCCAAATTATAAGCAGAAATGATCGTGTTATTTGCTTCTGGAAATGCAACATAGGGTTAATAATAATGCACTGTAATAACTAAATAAAACCAAAAAATCAGGTTTCAGGATTGTATCACAGTAAAAAGACGCATTTAAAGATATTTTGGAAAGTTACAAAACCTCTGCGTTACGAGAAGGCCAGAACTGGTAATCTAATAGAAATCAAGATGAGGTTTCAGCGATGAACGCATAAACCGTATGGGTTTCGACACAGATTTATGATACAAGAATCGTTTTCGAGGTTTCACTGATGAAATGTTAATTCTTTCTGACATTCTTAGTAAATAAAAGACATTCAGTCTCCATCAAATAGGTTAATGCCCATGGATATAATTGACATAATGATATACAAATTCGACCATGTGTGTTCAATAAGAATGAAAAATCAAAAATGAGATTTTTTACGTAGAATTCGCAAGAATCAATAAAACTCATCTTAACGAATGAAAACAAGTACGATTACATTTATAAGAAATCAGAATAAATAAATTCCACTATGTGGGGAGTAGTGAAAGAGTGAAACCTATCCATTCAATGATACTAGAAGAATATACAGGCAATATATATCAGAGTGCGGAGGTGGTTGTGAAATTTTCAAACTATCTACTTCTCAATTAGCTACACATAAAATCGTTTATAAATGATCCCTTGATGAAGAAATAATGTAAAATATATATTAAAATCCATGTTTACCACCATGTAAGGTAACTAACAATGATAATCTCTGTAATTTGATCATAAATTACTCTAAAAGTTTTCTCAAAGGAATACTTCTCGACCTACGTTTCATGGCTATGAATATACAAAAACACTCTTCATCAAGCCGTCTCCGAAATCAAACTTAAGTACTCTACTGTCGACGTATAAGGATGTTTTGCATTATAAATGAGCGTGAATGACCAACTTAGGTTCAGCTATTATCTCGAACAAGCGGTAGAAGACCTTCATATACGAGAATCTCGTAGAAGAAGACACCAGTAGTATGCGCACGCACGCTAGAGTAAGTGAATTGCGCAAGTTACCATGGCCATCAGAGGCAAGGATGGAACTAATACATGCATGGAATGTCTTAACTTAGGTGGATCTGGCAGTAGAAAACAATAACTTTTATAAAGCTATTGTGGAAGAAGATAAGATGTGTCCATTCCGAGCATGTACATTGCAAGTCAATCATATTCAAAGCATTTTTCGAAAAGGGAGTATTCGGATATCGCTTCTCGTCAATCGTATCTACAACAAAGTCAAACATATTCCATAAATCTTTAACTTCTCTCTCAAAATATGTCTTGCGTTCAATTGGCTGGCCAACTTCCTTCCACTTCGATGCGCACACACCTTATATTGTTCCACTATGGTCTTAAGTGACATATCTAGTGAAGGTAAGATTTGGCAAGGTAAAGGGGGTAATTTGTTATTTTCTCCATCTAATGTTTCAAAAAGTTAATTGTGTTTTAATTTATATAGCGTTTTATTATATTTATTTATAAATAAATCTTCATTATTCTGTGGCTCGATGAAAAAATCATAATTTGACTTAAAATAAGAGAAATATTCAAATCCTAAAATATTTTATTAATGCCGCCAAATCATCTTTCGACAACTTTCCTTATCGTCAAAGACCTTCTCTGTCCTCGAGGGGTGTGAGTGTATTGAAACATACGTTGTCGAAAATAGCTTTGCCACCACGAATAAAATATTTTCGATTCAGACTATTACTTTTATTTGAAGTTAATTAAAAATAACTAATACACCACCATCATCCAATTGAATTTGTAATTGTGAAAATGAAAATGTCGCATTCATGAGTGTATCTTTCAAATATTTGCAATCGTTGAAATACAACACTGCTCGCAGAAAAGTAAATTCAAGAATAAAAAGATGTAAGAAACGGATATAATACTACAATTTATTCCTTTGTTTTATTATTTTGTAATATATTAAATAATTAACACAATGTCTCACATACATGTGTAATATAAGACTTTTATCACACTCTGATACAATAAAAGTTTATCTGGACAGTTCAATCAGATTAGCTCAGTTCACAATACACCGTTAAGTTATTTATCTTATGTCTAGACTTGAACTCAAATCTACAACATTAAACACCCCACTATTCTAATGAAGATAAGCATCATGTTTTCTTCTACCTAATGGTCTCTGGATCAAGATGTTGCACAATTCTGACTTCGTCATCTCTGTAACAAGATCGTGAGGAAAATTCTAAAATAATTGCCGTTAAGATTAAGTTTGTGGGGTTATGTTGCGCATCGTAGTCGACGTAAAACTGGACGAAAGGATAATACAAATGAATGCCAAATAGTTGGATATCGGTCATTTATTCTTATGAATGCCAAAAACAAAAAAAGATTCGAGGAGATACTATTTCAAATTATGTACTGAAATACTTGATGTGTTTATTATTTTACAGAATTGTTAAATAAACTTGTTTGAATACTGTGCTATAATTTAAAGGTTTCGGAATTATTTTATCAACATCGGTAATCTACATTCGAAATTAACTGTTTATTGCAAACGTAAACGTGCAATTCAGAGTTGTAGTATTTGCTAGAAGTGTTTGACGTTAAACGTTGTACACGTCGAAGAAGTTGAAATCAATAAAAAGTGGATTTACAGGTATTTGCTATTTAAAATGACTTTTTCTCTCTTAAGTGTGGCGTAAAAATAATTAATTGATTAAATTTGAGAACTTCACAATTCAATTACTAGTTCAACATTGGTGCATTTTCTTCATTGAATAACATAAATAGGTAAACATTTACGAGTTTACGTCCAAAATCGTGTTTCCGTAACAGAAACAACAATGAATATGAAAAGTAAAAGGTTGATCATCAATGCAAAACAATAGCGAACATATCCTGAGATCAATCAAGAAACCGCAATGAAATAAAAACGCGTCTGGCGAACCGCAAAGAGAAATCAAGAGCCAGTCTCAGCATCCAAATGAAGTATCGTTTGCAGTACATAGCGTCTCTTACGTCTTTGAAGTGAATATTTTCTTGCATTTGTTTTGTTGAATGTATCGGAAAAAGGAGCTTCTTAAATATATGTACCATTCAAACGGGTTCACGAACACCACACACGGCATGTTAAATGTTAAATAAAAGTTAATGACGAAAAAATTTAAGTTATATTATTTTTATAGATATGGACGTTTATTTATTAGGTAATAATACGTTTCGTACCACAGATAAATTAAATGTAATGTTTTGACTTCAAAAACACTAGTAAAAGTTTGCTTTCTAAGATATGTTCCATTATCGGCAATTGTGATGTAATAAGTATGAACTAATTTTCAGACTGTTGTATGTTACACAGTAGGATCAAAAGTAAATACCGAAAATTGTAATCAATACTTGAGTATGTTTTCATATGTACAACAGTTTTCGGAAATGTTATAACTGCTTGTTATTTCGAAACTTCTTGTATTTTTGCTTACGTCTATTATCGACTGGTTTTGATCTCTGCTACTCACGACCGTCCAACAATAACGGGGAGCGTGTGGCCTCGTGCGGCAGTTGTTTTCCAAGGCCTACGCGCTGAACAACCTGAATAATTTGCGACTTATCCCTGGCGGAATATTCTGCAATTGGAAGTTATTCTTTTCAATGTGAAGATTCGACTTAAGGATTGGTGTTAGATCTGGTGCATTCCGTTTGTTCTAGTTAGCTGTTCTGTTCCATTACGTGTTACAGAGTACTACGTCTACTATAAAAATAGAGGAAGAATAGATATTTTAGTTATGGTGTGAGGGTTCAAATTGAGAGTCAAATTCAGAAAGAATGTACATGAACAAATATATAGTTTCTGCAAGTTAGAATGGAACTTACAATAACGACATTGCAATAGACATATGATGTGTTTGTTGTTACCATTTAAATGAATAATTCTCTCAATTGTTTATATCTGAGCAATCATCTTCAGTGGATCTGAATGTTAGGGGTTCTGGAATGAAATTGCAATGGTGGATCTAGAGAAAATATATTTTGGAAATAATACAAATGTTTCAAGGCAAGAACAGAGAACGTTTTTTTCTACAATCCTATCCTTTTTTATGTAAAGAAGCATGCAGATTCATTGTGATTGTAGATGCCTTCAGTAAATTGTTAGTAGTATTTCTTGCCTTTTTGTAGCCATAGAAACAACAGTATGTTGTTTTGAATGTGACGCTTTTGAGAAGTTACAGGAGAACGTAAGAGAAAGTCAGCGAAGTTGAACAGTCGACTGTTCTGGCGACGTATTTAGTGACGTATTTACGTGTGTTTCTTCAGAGAATTTGTCTGTCACGTGGAGGATTGTGTCAGTGTAGACCGGAGAGTAAGCAAAATATAAATTTCACTTCACGCAATCTAAATTCAAGGGAAATTAACAAACTACTCCATAGATTGTGGTATAAGTTAATACATGGCATAGAGTGTGACCGAAAGAAAAATGAATTTTATTTTCTAATGTACAAGATTGAATTTTCTATACTACGCCTTTAATATAATATAATGGAGCATATAATCAACCGATTTGTTTATTCGACAACGAATTGATTGATTAATTAAGTTAAGAATGAGAGTCACTAAAAAGGGATATCCAAAAAATTCATCTATGCCATTGTCTTTATCAAACTAAAAAACGATAGCTGTTTTCGCACTTCACTAGTTCTACACG
Organism: Laupala kohalensis; assembly: GCA_002313205.1. Classification (NCBI taxonomy): domain Eukaryota; kingdom Metazoa; phylum Arthropoda; class Insecta; order Orthoptera; family Trigonidiidae; genus Laupala; species Laupala kohalensis. The sequence continues at coordinate 1,365,098 of NNCF01126402.1, read as the reverse complement.
AAGCTAGTTTAATACGTATAAATTGATATGGAAGTGACTTACGATTATCTCCATTGGGGAAAACATGAGGGAACCATAAATTTGGGTTTTCAGCTCAGTGGAAGCTGGGCCGATTCCGTGACTAATTTTGCATGCGGGAAGGAGAAATCTCTGTAAACGGAGACTCATTGTCGGTTCTCCAAAAACATTCAAAAGAATTCTCTCCTATGCTCTGACCGAATTCACTTTTCCGTACGGAAAGATATTTAGTTGATGGACACTTTTCCCTCGTTTTACTCCAGACTAATTCTTCTAAAGAAGTCACGTTCATACAAATTGTGAGATTATGTACCTTCTTTTCGACTATTACTTTCTGCACTGTTAATGCTGCAAGGATTCGAAAATATGAGATCTTATGTTTTTTCAGTTATTTCATTGTAATCGAAGGTAACTTACCAAAAAGCAATAAAGTTGTTAGTGTGGTCGTAGTGAATAAATTAATCAGCCATTCCATCACCTGCTGCTCTGCAAATAGAAATGTATTCGTTATAAAGACTCAGAAGCACATGTTCAATCAAAGCTATTTCCTGCACAAGCGAGATTTTAGAAAACAGAGCAGGGCAGTTGAGACAGTTTATTTCCAAGGATTCATACCCTATTGAAGCGGAATAATTTATTACCAACCACACATAAGCTGAGGTAAATATAATCTTGTTTTGCTCATCTCAAATAGGATGATACCAAAATTAAGGAAATGTGATGTGCACAATTCGCCATTCTTTTCAAAAGAATCACACTGCTTGGAGTGAATTATAACAGGGAAATTAGTATTGTTGAACTGGATTGAAAGTAATTTTCAATATTATCGAAGAACTACAATCGAAAGAAGGGGAAAATACATATTTTATAAAGTGGAAATAGCTTCATTTATGCAGACACTCCTCATATATAAAAATATCTTCCGAAATTTTTCCCTGTTTATTTTCTGAGCAAGTCCGTGAGCACAAAAGCACAGATCCGGTGATAAAGTATTTTCTCCGTCCCGTGCTGCTCCTCTGCAGCGTGATGCGGTACCGAGAAACTGCGTGGTCGCTTACCCCACCGTGCAAACCGAGATGACTCGCGCGAGAATCGTGTCCAGTTCTGGTCGTCATGACAACGCTTCGAACCTCATACATCGTCGAGATAGCGGTGGCTTTCGTAAGTCTTTAATGGCGGTAGTGTTCACAGTTTAAAGCATTGAGAAGATGCGATGGCGGCGACATGTTGGAGATGTAGACGAAAGTGGCGATGAGAAGATGCTGATATCGTTTATGGTGAATACGGGGAAAGAGAGGGATGAGCGGAGGGGTAAGAAAGAGGTTGCTCCGTGCAGCACGACGTTGCTTCTGAGTGACCAACTGAGAGGCAGGTCACGGCCCAATATCATACGATACAGCACGACTTGTCAGCCAGGATGAGAAAGTGGGCGAAGAGGGACTTAAGAAACCAAAGAGTAAATAGGATATTAAATTCTGTAATAAATATTACAGTATTTAATATCATATTTGTGATTAAATAATTAAAGAAATTCATAATTTACCAAATAAATTTCTATAAAAATAGTAACATAAACTATTCCAGACTGACCAACGTTCTTGAAAAAATGTATTTCCAATCTAAAGGTAATTTTCTATCTAGAATAAAATTCAATCTAGGAAAAGTAAATTTGGGTTTTATTCACAATTCGATTCAACTATTGTCCGGTTATAAATCTTTAAGAACATCACTATAGTGTGTAATAATAGTCCCTAATGGAAGACTATTGTACTGTTAAAATACTTTCTGGAGGTATGAAGCCTAATTAATATATATTGAACTCTGTTTATGAGTATGTCGATATTTTAGTATCTTCAGTAACTAGTATGTCTATATTGTCTCTATAGTGTTCTTCGGACTGTTTTAAAGCTCTACATTGCATAGAACATCATCTAAACAATTGATAAAAAATGTGTATTTTTATTAGTGTAATGAGGATTATTTTTGTTAGATAGTTTTTTCGTGTCTATTAAGGACGGAAACATTCAATTAAAGAAGAATGTGAAAATATCATTATTGAGTGTTAAACACATTTTTATAATTAGAATATTCAAACTATACTTTAACATTGAACCATCAATAATAGTGGTTTGGTAATACTCGTACTTTCTGATCATTAGCAGAACCACTTTCTTGTATTTCAGAAATTTTTTATTATTTCTTCTTAAGTATTCTTAGTTTATTCTCAAATAATTTTCACAACTATCAATCTCTTTACACCATTACGAAATGTCATTACTGGCAGGTAGTGTTCAAATAAACATAATCAATTCGGACATAAAAAAATTACACATCAAAGTACCTTTACAATTTGTATATATTGCAAAACATAGAACATATAACATACGCAATTTGAAATATACCTCAACGTAATAATCTCAACTTAGTGGAAAAATAAAAGGATATGAAGCATTGTCATATTTGAAAATATCTGAGAAAAATCCTGAGAAGTATTTGCTCAATGAATTTAAGACTATCGTCCTACCTCAAACCCAACATCTTTGTACTGGTACATTATGGATTTCCATGTGTTTCATGGCTACTAATGATGCTTCTGCCTTGAAGAACTCAGGTGACCTTTCGTTCGTTGTGCACTCAATGCAAGCGCAATTGATGACGCCGTCACTAGTTTTTGTAGCGAAAAGACTAGAAAAAAAAAAGAAATGAAGCAACTGCTCGGTGTTTCCGCTTGCGTTAGCACTCTTAATATCGTAATTATCATTCTGTCGAGAAAGTTAACCGACGCCTCACGAACGAAATATTGCGCGACTCTAAGGTTAATGAACGACTATGTTTAGAACTGGAGAATACTGCTATTCGTTCAAGTTAATCAGATCATTACAGAACGATGAATGAGTATGACACACCTACACTTCATTATAATAAACTTCATAAAACGTACCGACAAAGTTTCTGAAAATGTATTCACATAATCTTTCATAAGTTTTTCATTCATTACCAATGGCATGTATAAATTATGAGATCATTATATTCCCAATCATTCAAAACTTTACAGAAGTTCTTGAATGTTTTACAATGTCATTCAAAGATAAACATCGGTGGTTGTTTTAGACTCCTTTTCTATAAAATGAAACCACCGAGATTCTTAGTTTTCACGGAATACCATTTTACTTTCACAAGTTTCGCTCCAATTATTTTGATTGGAATTGATTTACCATGTAAAACTTCAACTCGTTTAGTTCTTTGAAAATCATACCGTGTAGGAACGTTGCATTTTATACAGGATATAGAATGAAACAAAAACGTTAAACATGGGACAAGAATTACAATCCGAACGGGAATTTGAACTACGTTACCGACGGAAATTTATGTAAATTGTTTCTTGAGTGCAATAGAGCATGTTCTTTCCAAGAATATTTCCATAGTTGAAATTACATCTTATTTTTCATATGTCTTACTTAGTTTTCTTCCTTGTTGTGTTATTAATGTACGACATTTCATAGTAATCAAACATTTCACTGAAGCTGCCATAAAGTGTACTCCATTGAAGGTTCTTGATATGTACTTACTTGATAAGCCGTACTATCATTTCAAGGTACAATAAAAACAGGAACACGTACATAATTCTGTGCAAAACTGTTATATGTATTCATAAACATTTAAATATTACATTTAGAAATAATAATTTATAATTCATGAATAATTAATTTGGATTATTTAATTTGAATTAAATAGATTCATGTGTAATTTAAAGTAAAATGTTCTCTACTAGAATTATTGTTTTCTACAGGTAAATATTAGATAGAAGGCTGTATTTCCTTTTCCGTCTTAGAAATCTCCATGGACTGATATCAAATGCACGCTAAGACCTTAGTAACAACTCTTTTAAACCATTGACAACACATTATCTTTCCTAAAATATACAGAATTGCATTGCAATATTCTAAAAGTTGTTAACTGGGGAAAACTGTTATCTTGTAAACTGAATTGATTTGTAAAAATATGGTTAATTGCTTTTGACCTCGGTTTCCGAACCAAATGTAAATTTAAAAATGAGAATTTTACCAATTGGTGGGAAAAAATAAATGTATTCTCATAAACAACGCTCATCGAATCGCAACAAGCCCTCATGTGAGAGTATTTTTAAAACGGCGTATAATGTCTGGTATTTCACTTCAATAAAAATGAAATTGTAAAATAAGATAACCGATAAATGTCCCCTCCTTGGCTACGGTGTCAGCGTGATCGCTCGTCACCAGTCATCCCAGGTTCAATTCCCAAGTGGGGCAAAATAAAGTTTGTAGCTTTTTATTTCCATGTTTTAGTTTAAATAGCTGTGATGTATGAAAAGTTCACTCTCTGCGGCTGACAACCGCCCTCTGCGACTAACAACAACAGTTGTAATACTGGGATACATCAATCTGGATGCAATCTAGACGCTGTTCCTCCGATCTCGGTAAAATTCACGATGCGTCTAGTGAGAAAATTCACACAAAAACAAAGCCTTACTGACACCCGTCATTTGTGGTCCTTAGCTGACCGAAACGAGATACATACATACAAGATAACTGATAAATGAACTTCAGTGACTTTGGACGTGAAAGTTGTTATTGAAGAAATATTCTCTTTAACTTTCCGCTTACTTCCGAATGCGTCCAATACGAGATAGTCTTCATAGTTCGATAAACATTTTATCTTTCTTCACAAGTCTAAAGTATGATTACATGTTCATTAATATGTCTGGAAAACTTTTCCTGTTCTCGCAAGCATTTATCGAAAAAAAATTGAAAATTACGAAACAGTTGCACTTTGATAAGTCTACAAGTGAATTACGACCCTATAGAAACTCTTTTTAAAGAAAATAATATTTATGAAAAACTGGTTTCTGTCGGAAGACGTATACTGAAGTTAGTTATTTTTACACTATTCACTTCATATATTTCTAATTTTATAGTTTTTCATATGATAAGTTGTTAACTTAACCTTTCACGAGACGATATATTCGCTTTTTCTGTTGACAATGTTGATCTTTCGCATTATGTTAGTCAAATCATTCAAAATCAAAATAATGTTCTTTGTTATATTTTGCCTGTATGCTTGGCATGTTATTGTTATGAACAATTGTAACGGCAATCTATTTTGTGACAAAAATGTATGTTTAAGGAAAGTAACAAACAGTAAAATCGTTTTACTACGCTCGTAAAAAGCATTATAATCTACATGCATTATAATCTATATGCATTTAAACAGCAATGTAATCTATGGCGTAGATGACTTTGGCAGACAACTCCTCAGGACTGAAGTCACGAGAAAGAGACAGCAAAAACTTTAGCAACTTTTTAGAATACCCGGTGACCTCCATTGAAAGTATTTTGAAAAATTATATTGATTTTTGTATACCGCTAAAAATTCATCTATTTTAAAATTAAAAACATATTTTTTCTCATAAAAGACACTCATCCAAATAATTAATGGTATATATATTGCTTAAATGACCAGTAAAACATTTTAAAAGCTAAAATATGTATGAACACATTATTCCTTCCATTTATTAAAAATAAATAAATATCTAAAGATATTATTATCCGTCGACAGAGCTACCTTATCAGATTAATATTTCTCTAAATGGTTGTCGTTATATTCCTTCCGGTTAGAACACTCAGGTTTCAAAGCATTCACGTTGACTCGAGTCCGTAAGAAACGAGACGAATTTCAGTCCAATGGTGCGTGAAGGAACAGAGGAAGTGAAGCTGAAAAGATTTGCGAGAACAGACTCATTATTAAGAGAATGGTGAGACGACGCGATACGCCCTCCGTAAATCGCTCGTCCGTCCAACAACAGGAACGAAAATATCATCGTAAAGAAGATGTAGTAATACTTACAGAACGCGTAGATGATGAGAAATATTTCAAATTGTACACCAGATTTTAAAAAGCCCTATGTGCATGGATAATGCTCTATCAAGAAACAAATATAATTCTGTATTATATAGCAAAGATTTCAGCAGTCGTTTAATATTACGAAAAGAGGGAGAAATAAGCAGAAATAGAATTATTTTAAAATTTAAATCTGATAAAAATTGTAGATAATGAGTTATTTTCTTTAATAATGATGAGTATCATTTAATAATAATTATAATTTATTATCAATATCTTGAATGTTATAAAAATAATAAATGTAGGTATTAGTAATATAACCAATATAAAAAAGTAATATCGGAAACACTTCAATACCTAAACAAAGTAATTGTTATCCCAAGTTGTTTCTCCATTTATTGTTAGGATTGTCGAAATACCTATTCTAGAGACCCACTCTATAAAAAAACTTTTTTTCATTCATGATGGATGTTAACCAATTAAAGTTATGATACGAACAATACGATACCCAGAGGAGAAAAAATGTATTTGATTCTCCATGAAGACAGCCAAATTAACAATTTTCTTTAAAAAGTTTGATGACTACTGGAAAAATTGTTGGAATATATGAGATTTTCTAATGTAGTTTTTGTGGTTGAATCGAATATCACTAATCATGTACATGTCATGAACTTGAAACCTAATTCCCAAAACGAGTAATACATATTGTCTTCAGGTACATAAGAAAATCACACCCCCGTATCATTAATCCGTTTCGTCCTAGGACTACCATATTCTAATGATAGCGTTTAATATTACCAACAATCTTCCTCTTAGGACACTCCGTTTAACTTTCTCCCTCGCGCTCTGGAAAGCGCTGTACAAGTTCAAGACAAATCTTATGTGAGGAGCGCGCTAAATGCCACCGTTGCGCAGTCGGGGATTCTCTCGCCTTTAGAAGCATTTGCATCTTCTTCTCCGTTGCTATACCTCACGCAAACTTTCGCTTCCTCTGACGCTTCGTCTGCCGCGACTATGCTTCTATGGGATGTATGAACTAACGGAACTTACTAGAAAAGGATGATCTCAACATCAGAAGTTCACAAAGTTGGCAATGCCAACAGTAAGGACATTAATACAAAATTTTACCAAACAAACGAACATTTTATAGTTAGTTTTTCATTACATATTCAAAAAATGTTTTAGAACTTTTTCTTCTCCTTAACATTGTTAGCTGAATTTTTACAACAAAATGCATCAAATATTTCTTTTTGTCTGGAAAAAATTAACCTTTGCACATTTTTCGTAACATGATTTAAGTAGCATAATACTCTATTTCATATGCTCTAGGATGCAATTCAGTTTAACTTTTTGTTATTAAATATTTTGATATATGCATACACAATTCGTACAATACACATTAGATATGATACATTTATCAATAGGCAAAATAAATTTACTGTTTCTAGTTATAGTAATAGATACAGCATTAATACGTATTAACTTTTTATATTCTTAGCTTACTTACATACTTTGAATATGTACGAAAGTTTTTGGGTAATTTTTAATAGCATGTCTCTTAAATAATGACGTTTGATCTAAATACTTCTTACATTGTTGCAATCAGAATATTACGATTACGGAAATGTGGAAGTTGTGAAAGAGTACAGAAATATGAGAGGGAGCCTTGAAGTAATAATTTAAAGTGTTGATATGAAGCAAGTTATTTATTTTAGAGCAATATTAATATATCAATAGTTTTATTTCATGAAGTTTCCCTAATATCAATCTATATACCAAGTAGCAAAAATTGTTACAAACGAATAGTCATTCGTAGTTATCATAGACAGTATACAGGGGGGACTCGTGTGTTTCAACGAGCATGGAGAAGATAAAGAATGAATAGGATTCTTTTATGGACACGCTTCAGATTCACAAATTCACATTTATTACAAAATAACATATATACATATATTTTCCTAAATCTACAAAAGCAGAATTACAGAATTGATCCTGGTTTTGCAAAGTTCAAGTCAGTTGTTGAGGACAACTGACGCTCCGAGTAGAACACTGTCTGCGGAGTTAGAATACATTTAAACATAAATAGTTTATGGAATATTCCCTTTCCCAATTTAAACAGAATTACAAGTGGTGATAAGCAAAATTGAAGTGAGATTGTATGTAATCTGCACGAAAACAAAAAGCCCTTAGACTCAAGTTTGAGAACATCCCCTCCCCCCCCCCGACATCAACTAAATAGTTGCATACAAACTACCTGTGGTTTAATTTAAAGTAGGTTTTTTAAAACCCATATAATGAATGCAGGATTTATAATCCATCAGAATGATTTCTGATGTGGTCCTCCCTTTACGAGGAATAACAATTGTACGTTGGAATTGCTTCCTTGTCGTACTTTATGAAGATTAATACTTGTACTTGGAATAGTTTCCTTGTAGTACTGCTGTTCCGGCTGCCTACGGATGANGCGTAGAGAGTTACGTCACAACACGGCGACGCACTCGCGGAGTAATCCTCCCTATACGAGGAATAATACGTTGGTAATTGCTTCATCGCACGAAGAACGGAATGGATTATTTTGCCCAAAGGCGAATAATGGCCCTAAGGCACTAAGTTGCCCGAAGGCTTATGATGGCCATGAAGGCGCTAAGTTGCCTGAAGGCGATAAAGTTAAGAGTCCATAAACGGTAGTCACAATAGGTATAGATCAGGTTACAGAGTCATCACGACACGGCGCCGCACTCGCGGAGTAACGTCGTACACGACGGATGGATACTTGTAGAATGGATAAAGGGACGTTGAATGCAGCCGTATATTTAGCTGCACACAGAACGTGCAGACTGAGTGCGTTCAATGATTCTGGGTCACGGAACGTACACAGTGAGTGTGATTCATGATTCTATGTCATGGAACGTGCAAGGTACTTGCACTTTGGATAAGTATATCGATTCTAGATGCATGGAGCTTATAGCTCAAAGAGCGTCTATATACAAAGAATGTTTATATAGACATGGAGTATTTATACATAAACAATAAATAACACGATTCTAATGAAATATAAATAATAACAAAGTACATAATAAATGAGAATGTGGAAATAAACCCTTTACAAACGTTTGGTTTGTAACAAAAATAATCAGTGAATATGCTTGCCCAATACAAAGAACTTTCTCATTAGGTTAGGTCCTTCACTTGTTCGTCCTTAATTTTTTAGTGATTTAGAAAATATAATACGTTTATTCGATTCAATGCATTCTATTTGTCTGTAACGGATAAATGATATTTTTCGGTCCGGTATGTTTTCTAATTATATGACCTCATCACCACCATTTGCAAACAATAACCGCGACGTTGAGCACTGTGTAGGAATGCACTGGCGGACTCTGTAAACAGGTAGCGATGGTGTGACTGTATCCAACCTCTGAGATTGATTTCTACTAAAGAAGAAGGGTTCTTAATATTATACTACACATATTTCACATTTCTAAAATATTGCTTCGTAATTTATTCTCAATTGTCGTTGGTGTAAAAATAAGCGAGGGAATGGTATTGATGTTTGATGTCAGAAAACGTTTATATGCAAGGTACAGAAGTAATATATTTCTTTTTAGAGTTATTACACCCATGAAAAGAAAAAAAGATAAATTGATGTTTTTAATTACATTCAATGTGTATATTAAATTTAATTTAGATATAAGGAAGCAGGTAAAGTAAGCTCTAGTTTTCAATAGCTATAACCTAATTACTTTTAAATCGAAACTGCACTCCACACAAATACACAAGACACAGAACTTCTACTTTCTCGCATCAGATTGGCTACGTCTATATAGAATTATTAGACCAAATACTAGGCTTAATGAACTCCTTTTTCTCCTGCCTGTTGCCCAAGTGCAGCGAGGAAAACAAACGCAGTGGGTGGGGTTGAAACATGCGCTCGCAAGCGAGTGATTTGGAACGGAAGACGACAAGGCGTGGTGTATCGCTGCCAGCCACGCCAAGTGGACGAATGCATTGAGAAACGAAGGGGAGTGTTGAGAAATGCGGGATGCCGAGTGAATTCCAATAGGATGTGCGTCTGGTGATACAACTTACAGGGTCGCTACGACTACGATAGAAGGCAAGTGAAGGAAACAAAAGTTTTTCTTCGGGATGATATAATTGGGAATAGTAAATAAAGTTTAAACAAATACAACTACGCGGATTCATAGATACTACTTAACAAACTAGAGGACATGGACCTTCGACAATTGCAATAATTCTACACCCATTAAATACTTCCAATTATTTTGTTTAAATTCAATTTTAAAGAAAATCAAATGGACCCCTGTACCACTTAGCACTTTGAAAGATAATGAATGTGGTTAAAATAATTCTGAATATGAGGATCAATATAATATAAATGATGATGAATGAATTCTCTACGTAATTCCGATAACGTAAGTTTTTTTCTCAGTTTAATGCATAATAACTATTAAGTATTACTTACGACATGACATACATAAATTAATATATAAAATACCATCATTATATTTCTGTATAATATAGGGCATTGTATTGATCATCGCAATTGTAGGATTGTTGTGTGTTCTTCTTAAGTCCTTACAACAGTAGCAACAGGTTCCTTCTGTTCGTAATAATTAGAGCAAGACTAAAAAGCACCTACTTCACGCTTCGAAGCATTGTAAGTGGAGTGTAGCAGCAACTATTTATGTGCTTTCAAGATTAGACACGTGTTTACTACTTCACTTTTCTCCCTTCACCTCGATAATGTAGTTCCTTTGTCTAACAGAAATGTAGTTCACGGGATTATAATGAAGGTTTCATTTTCAGTTTGGGATACTTGGCTCATTTAACACGCAATAAAGTGCTCACGGAATGTGTGAGACATTATTGGTGTGTTCAAAATAAAACAAAGCAAACTTAGTGAGACTAACAATTAGTTTTATGATTTCCCCAGAAATTTCTTTTCTATCCGTTCTTTAATTTTATTTCTTTTTGAGGCCCTTGAATCATTTATTTTGTAACGGAAAATATGCATCAGACTTCGCACTTACCCAAATAGGTCAAATTAAGGACAGAAAAAAATGTTTAAAAATATTTTAATAAAATCTGTCATAATCAATATTCAGGTCCTTTAAATAATTATTATATACATCGCAAAATCTCAAAAAGATTACGAGTTAACGAAAACACGTGAAAGAATAAAGGGAAGCTTGAATAAAATTGATGAGAGGGGGAAAATACTCAAATAGTTCTACGTAGTGCATTCAAGTCCTTAATAATGCTTTATTTTGCACCCTTTTGTCAAAAGTATGGGAGAAGATTACAAAGTTTGTGAATATAATTAATAGTAAAACTAAGCCTTATGTTGAATTGAACTACATTATGCTACTTTATTATGCAAATTAGTAACGAGATTGCTCTGTAAAACATAGCTTCTTAGAGACACGAGAATGTTGTAAATACACAATAAGGAAGATAAAAGTGTACATAATTTGTAACTAAAGTAATATTTGTAGATTGCTTGATATGCACCTTTTTTTTTGTCTTTGTGAAAATTTATAAATATTTGGTTAATACATACATTACGAATACTTCAAAATATAATCTTACGTAATATCGGGGGTAAAATTCGGGGAAAAAATTAGTCAAAAGAAAAATCTTAAATATTCACGAATCTAAGAGAGATGTAATAACCGAATATTTAAGCTAGTAAGAGGCAAACTACATAGACGTTTTTCGCGAGCTCTGTATACTCGCTTTGGAGACACAGCAGCTTCGCAAGGCGTCACGTCTTGCGGCAGTCACTCCTGAGAGAAAGTTCCGCTGCCACCACAGCCGCGCGTGTCAATTCGACTCCCAAAATGGACACTACTTCGAACGCAACGCGGTGTGCGCCGTCCAAGTGAAATCAAAGAAGAGACCACTGTGCCTGAGGCAGCGACAAGCCAAGGCAAACTCTGCTTCTTCAGTCAGTGACTCGTGTTAGATAATCCGCTACTATCAAGGAGTGACTTGAAATCCATTTGTGTTGATTAGTAGGAATAGTAGCTCGCAATCTCAGATTTCTAACAAAGTGCATTTTCTAGTTAAAGCTAGATGAATTTGGGGATCCCAAGTTTCCGTATCACTGTGGTTTGCAATATCACAGCTCAACAGACCTACGTATAGACAGCGGCAACCACTTCTAGGTACGAAATGTAAACTATTCTATAATTTTATACCACATTTACAAATTTTGTGCTGCCACGGAGAAAGCACCTAAACTTGTATAGCTTTCTGAGTGCCGCTGCCTACACGCACAAGCTAAACTCTGAAGGGAGTAGTTAGAACAACAGCAATAGTATTTGTAGCAGTAGTTGTAGGATTTGTCAAAATATTAGCAAGGAGTCATCGTATAAAGAGAGGAGATATCCAGTGTTTGTGACAATTGAACTTGTCTTTCTTCAAATTTATAAACTAGAAATTATCATATAATATGAGATTTGAAATTGAAAGTCATGATAATCTGCATCTTGTTTGCAAGTTTGCTGTTGCCAAAGTGGTTTGAAGATAAGTGGGGTCAAAGAGTGCAAGAAGGGCAAGAGTCAGAGCGTGACGACCCTGTGAAGCAAAAAAGTATCAAGGGCAGCGTCCATGGTAGCGATCGATGAAGGAGAAAGGAATTTCACCTCAAAATAACATTAATGAATACACCAAATTATTTAATTAAAAATATGTTACTTTGATACAGTAAAATAGTATACAGTACTCATATGAACTGTTTAAGATGAACTTAAGACCTGTTTCTTCTACCATCCTTTATCTCAGAAATTAAAATTGTGTTACATTTAAAATACATAGAAATTTGATGTAAAAAATCTGTTAAACAGGCATTTTGGAGAGTGATAAATTTGTAGTTGTGAAAATCGTTTCGCAAGTTTTTAAGTTAAAATCCATAACTTCCTACTTTAAAGTAAATAATAAAAGAAAATAAAAGTTATAATGAAAATAAAACATTGCTTAATAAAAATGATATGAAATTCGATTCTAATTTCTACGTTATAGCCAACGCCCTTCCGCAAGCCAAGGTTGGGGATCCTCCAGCTCAAATGTTCATAAAAGTAGATACCAATATTTTTTATAGGACAGTTGATAAGTATTTGCCAAAGTATTTATTTTCTTCACAATTCGTGCGAAAAGCTTTTTGAAACACATAATTCAACATAAAATATTAAATCATTTTCAGCGATACATATAAAAAGCATTCTATTTTTATGAAGATATACTGTCGTGAAATGTGTATGGAAGTATTAGCATTTGGCGTTCCATTACCCTAAACGTATTTATTCGTTTTATAATATTATTTTATAATTTTCAGTATTATAATTTGTTCATTTATTTGTCGTAATAATTTATCTTGCTTGTTCACATGTTCAGAATACAAATGAAAATGAACAGGACAAAAGCGAAAAACCACAAATTACCAGCTAATACCTATTGTTTTAGAGACGTCACTAAGCAATATATCATAATCGTCTTCATACACCGCGAGGAAACGCTAATAAAGAGACAGCGTTGTTTATTCTTACTACAATTTGATTTATTTTCTATGACAGGCGAATCGTTCAAAAACTTACATTTACTTTCTAGTATTATTTCCAAGAAATCCATTCACAAGCAATGAGTGAACATGCAATTTTTTTCCTAGTATTTGGGGCACATTCGTGTTCTGTTGATTTAACATGAAGTGGAATGACCTCATTCTGTATAAGCAAAAATATCTCTTGAGGCGTTTGACAACCTTCAAACACAATCTTTCCTCAACTTTTTTCTTGTTCCTAGGGTTAGTGTTATGATGGATTTTCCTTGTTATGTTGACACGGACTCCAATGGCATGTTTCTGCTTATTTGTGTCGTTATATAAAATGACGGGAAACTCAAGGTTTCTACCACTCGTGCACTCGCCCTCTTTCTCTGGTGATTCTGGTACAAACTCCGTATTATCCCTGTACAATTCGCGGTGGAGAACGAAACGGGTTCGCGGCAGGTATTCTTGGAGTACACATATATCTGTTCTAAGGATTATTTTTCTTAACCTTCTATTCACTTTGTTGGTCTCCCACGTATTCACCTCTTTCTCTTCAGTTCCATGTTTGTCTCTACTGTATACTTTCTTATATGCTACGCATTGGCATTTCCTTTCTTAAACAAGATTTCAAATTCTCCACTCCCCCTCCATCTATCGTCTCCAAACCTTTATTCTGTGACCTTTGCACAAATGTGCTGAGAGGACAAGGGGCAAGGCCTGTTAAGGGGAACCGGTCATGTGGCCCCCTTCCCTGAAAAGGAACTCGGCTCGGGAGGCCAAGTTTCTGAAATAAAAATCATAATATGTTACCTGTTATAGACTGTTATTATCGCTCACGTCTCATTTTCGTTGTGTTTCCCTATCATTTGTTTCGAACGTAGTCTTACACTGTGATACTTCACACAGGTATGCTTGTGAGCAACTATAACTGAAATTTCTTATTACTTACAAGGCGCATAATATGAGTGCCCCAGATCGAGTGATAATAAAATGAAGATTGATTTTCCTTATAAAACTAAATTTGTGAATAATTAACAGAATTTTAGTATTTAATTTCAAGAAAACCACTTCAGATAAATTTGGCAGAAACAATGTCATATTTGATACCATTATTGATTGAGAGAAGTAATTTGATACGACATATTTTCTCTACATTCAACATATACGACTATCATATTACTACTGAATATATTATTCCCCAAGAGTTTTTCTATGATGTGAGTATTAGTACAAGTAGAAAGTAAAAAACAACAAAAAAGAAACAAGAAAAAACCGTAGAAATGACAACGAAACAGTGGAACGATTCCAGTTGTAATTACTGTATAATGGTTTCCTAGAAGAAGGAAAATGAACTAGAAAGTGTTCACATTAGAGTCAATGTCTTTTGTATGGTTTATTTTATTCATGAGTTGTGCTAGCCCTTGTATGGTGAACTTAGGTACGTATGCCTTTTCCGAAGTCACGTGTCGAACATAAAGAAAAGAAAGTAGCGAGTCAGATAAAATCATTTACTTAGACAGGCGTTATGACGTAGAAACACGGTAGAAATAGGCAACGAGAAGTTATGACGTAGAAACACGGTATGTGCATTTCTTCTGTTCTTAATGTTTACTTTATAGTTATAAGAATGCCTGAAATATTTAGTACAATTTTGAATACATATACCTTTTTTGTGGGGTTTTAGGGCTACTAATGTACATTAAAGACAAAATAATAAATTGAGTTCACGCTCACCATTCTTTGTAATTACGTACATTCAACTCTCTCGGATACTTTTATTCATTACTGAGTACATCTTAACATGATTAGAAAATAAAGAGTATATAATAGTAAGGGTCCCCTCCGTGGCTACGGACTCCGCGTGATCACTCGTCACCAAGTCATCCCATGTTCAGTTCCCAGGTGGGGCAAGATAAAATTTGTAGCTTTTCATTTCCATGTCTCAGTTTAAATAGCTGTAATGTATGAAATATTCACCCTCTGCGGCTAACAACCGCAGTTGTAATACTCGTATACAGCAATCTGAATCATATCTAGACGCTGTTCCTCCGATCTCGGTAAAATTCATGATGTGTCTAGTGAGTAAACTCACACATAAACTGAGCCTTACTGACACACGTAATTCGNTATATATATGAGTAAGGAAGTAAAAAATTATATTCAACTTTAAAAATATGAAGTTGCTCCATTCTCTTCTCAGTGCAAGGGAAGAATGAATTTTCTTTCATTGACTCATTGGATGAGAATTTGTACCTAAGATAACATATGCTTTCATTTGGAAGATCAAAGTTGATTGCCTTGGTATTTTACGATATGAAGTTGGTCGTAACTAACTAATATATTTATTTATTTAAATATATCGTTTGTATTTGACACTCACAAACGGTAAATAATACGAATAATATTACTATTTTATTAAGTTTCAAGAAGTTCTTTAAAAACTCAAAATAATTTGCTAATTTCTGACATTTATTGGAATATTATATTTATTATTTTTTAATACCTCTATTTTCAATGCCCCTATTTTTATATCTCGACGTTACGAGGGTTCTTATATATGTATATGCTTTTCATTTTATTAATAAAAGTAGGAAAGAGGAAAACGTAATCCATATAACCGCGAGAGGTGTTCTGGAAACTTCCTTTATAGAGCGTCGGCAAGTCGACAGCCGTCGAGTGAGTGGTGGTTTGGTCACACAGTTCCAAGGAGAACGGGTCCAACGCCTGCTGGCACCCGCGTGCGGTCCCCAGCGCTTGCTCTGCATATGACCCACGCATTAGAGCAAAGAGCACGTCATATTATCCCCTTAAAAACGAATTAACACTTTCTCAGAACGGAAAGATCGTTTTTAAGAACTTTTAGGAGAAAATGTTTATATATATAGGCAACCGAATCCCGGTGTTTCCTGCTCCTGCATGGTTCAATGGAGGTATCAGGATTGAGGGGAATCAAGAATCGTTATATAACGTGCTGATATGTGTCCTTGCGCCAACAGACTCAACGTCATGAAAACACCCGCACCTTTCTCTGGTTCGTTTGGAGTTGTTTTATTCGTCTCATTGCAAATACGAGTATTGGCGCATTAAACATTGTGTTGAAGACATTTATAGTTAATGTTCATTAATTTTATCGTGAATACTTCTAAATATATAGCGTGAAACTCACTTTCTTGATTAGCGTGAAACTATGTTTATTCATCTCACAAAGGAAAAATTCAGTTTTAAAGTTGATCAATTTTCGAAAACCTGTTAGCATCGAAAGTATATAATTGATGACATGTTGAAAACCATTTACCATAATTTGAGGGAATATATTAAAATGTTATTTCCTACACACGTATCCCAAATGAACACTTTCGTCATCATTATTGAAGTCTCCAAAAGCAATATTCTTTAAATAAACAATTATTTTGTTCCGTAAAATACTATAACATAAAGGACAAAAGCCCTTCTCACTTTTGTTCAGGAACGTCTTAAATTTCAATTTCATCCGCACTGTTCATCTTTCACACTGACTTCTTGCACGCCAGCGAAGACGGAAACATCATGCATGCGTGACAACCTGATTAATATGCACGTTAGAAAGGTGTCAGTCACGACTTGTAACCTGCGAGCTATGCGTCCAGCGACACACGCAGAAGTGTATTGTGTTGTCTCCCGATCAGGGCGATGAAGAATAAAAGTGTAAGGTCATTCACCAACGAATCTAGGTCATTCATGCGACTCAGAAAAGTAAAAGTGCAGTAACGAGATAAAAACTTATCATCACTCATAATGTTGCATTCAATAGAAAATTATTACTCTACTTCAATATAAATTATAAACTCTTGGAAAGAGTTTTTCAGCTTGTATTTTCTTTGAGCAAGCTACTAAATGTTTAATTTTGTTTGCAAATTCTAGAATACGAGCTGTCACTCGCTTCAAGTAATAGTGAGAAATTGATTAATTTAAAGCTACTACTTCCATATCTATCGGACACGATAAAGCACATGTGTTCATTATGACTTAAATTTTAACTATTTTTGATTGTCGTACCTATCTTTTAGAAAAATTGGGTATTAAGTTGATGACCAAAAGTGTTTACATAATGTAGAAATGGTTATGAAATGTATCATAAAATTTCAAAAAGGAGAACTACATATTTCTTTTCTGAGTTGTGAAACAAAGGTAGGGCTTGGCTGTTCAGTTAGTACAGCGTTTTGTTGTAGACTACATTGCGGCAACAACCGGACGTCAAACGAGTCTAGTAGCAGAAGCCTCCATGAAAATGAATTTGTGCAATTCATGCTATCTGTTTAGAAGATAAGGTAAAACGAAATATAATTATGTTTAAGCTACATCATTTGTTTATTTCAAACATTTTCTCATCTTTGTACTCTCTTCAGAATATTTCTCAGGTTTGACCTACCCTCTCCTTACTTAAAAGGAAAGTTCAAAATCTCCGCTTTATGAAGAGATAGCGAACATGCACTGCCTAGTGGTAGAAAGTGAAAGTAATGGGTTTGCCCTTTCGCATTCCTGGGTACTGGAATACCAATGAGTATTTATGTTAGACAGGTAGAGCGTAATAGACTATAACATTTTATTCTCGTAGAATTTAGTGCAAGTAAGTTGAGTAATTTTCTAGAATGCATTTTTGCGGTAAATGTTTTTAAAATTGAAAATACATACTAGTGTTAACTATTTAATTCAAATACATGATTTCTGCAGATCTCATTTTACAACAGTTAGTAACAATTATGACGAATGAGATATATTTAAACTATTAAAACCAAATAGATAAGTAATGTTTTTCCAAATATTTCATTAAAATATTAAATTAATGTAGAAAATGTTTTAAGAAGTTACTCCTTTTCCTTACGAAACCAATATGACGTTAAATTTTCAAAATATTAATTTATTTTAATGAGACAATAATGAGAGTTTAGTTTAACGATACATATTCCTACATTTAGAATAAATAGAGTAAAATTTTTATTTCGTATTTGGAAAATGCAAAGGAATTTTTTGATATATGATTTTATAAGAAAACGAATAATATTCTTAAAAGGAACAATGTATTCAGTGAAACATAAATGGTAAATATTGGAAAACAAGTATAATTAATTGTCAATTATTTGATATATTTCAATTATTTTAAATACGGCAAAGAGAAATTCTAACCTAACGAGAACATCGAATAATAGTGTTGACAATGGAGAAATTAGATACATTTTATACATTATGTTTTCTTTAATGATCCGTACATATCAAATGGGAATTCTAGAACGATTCCCATGAAACATAAATTCAAAATCTGATGCAAGTGAAGTCGTGGGGATCCGGTATGAATGTATATGGAATCGAGCTTAATAATAAGATAGCTAGTTTTCTTTTAACTTCCATAAAAGTAATGCGGAAACAATAAGATCTTCAAATGGTTGTCAACAGAACCAAAAAGTTTAAAATAGAACAAAAAATGAGTATCCTTTTATTACTCACATTATTCAGCTCTCTACTATTGTTTGAGAGATTTGCAACGTTTTCAAAAATTTTGTTGCGTCAATTTTTTTTCTTCTGGGTTTTGATATATTATATTCTTTATTATTATTTATGTAGTTTAGCATACGTTTAACATGCGTGAATTTTTTATTTAAAAAAATTCACAAATCGTCATTGTTGTGTTGTAATAATTTTAATAATTCAAGTTGTTTCTTTGGTAGTAATGATGTATAATGTCCACATCCTTAATCCATGTTTTTCACTGATTTCATTAAGAATAACAGTGCTCACCATTAAAAGCAACTTTGTTTGAACTTGCAAAAACAGATTGAAAGAAAGTTTCCACGGTCATATCTTAGGAATACGATCTAAACTTAGATACGACATCGGAGATGTAATTGAGAATCTACATTCAAAAAGGAACAGTTACGTTTTTATTTAGTTTCTAAGCTTTAGTGAAGTTTTACTCCGTCAATAACCAGTTTGGTAGAGGTCATTCTAACGATTCATTTTGCAGCAGCGAAATATCACTAGCCCCTGATGAGGCAACCCGTGTTGCTCTGCGGTCTACCAGGTGTAAGGTCACACACGGACAGGCGCGTTCGCCTTTGATGGCACTTCTGGGCATTGGAGAATAACAAATAGCGAGAATTCACATTTATAATTGTATGAGTTCTAAAGCATCATAATACGAGAAGATCCAACATTGAATCAATGAAGAAAAGTTTTTTTCTAATCGGATTATCTAATACTAGTTAAACCGATCACATTACAATGGAAAATTTATACTAATTATCCTGTCCTTTACCCATTACACATTCTGATCACATTACAATGACCTTTATCCATTACTCATAGATTAACCTTTTTATGCCGTGACTTCGACGGGATACAAAAAATGTATTCCCAGTTCTCAAAGTAATTTTGAATACATACTTAAAAATCAATTATAGTAAGTTACAAAATGTTCTGATAAGTTCAATAGAATTTCAGTTGCTATAGTCATACAACTTGAGAAGGTGTTCAAAAAAACTGGGTGCATCATGCCCCAGTTCTTGAAATGCAAATGCAAGATTTGAATATAATCGCCAGCTTCTCAATGGGCGGGTAAGAATTAGTGGAAAACAGAGGAGGCGGAAATTATCCAAAGAGAGGAAGGAGGGACCGGTTAAATCAGTGCAGAATTTGGAATATACAGTTGTTGATGTAAATGAGAGTTCAGTGAGGTCATACTATATATATGCATTGTAATGTAATGGATCCCTTGTGTACTGAGGTTTATCACGCTATACATAACAAACACATTCATCTAATTGAAGATAAATAAAAGCTCTTCCACACTTTTTAGCTGATAGAGTCGATATTAGAAATTGAATTTTCCAGGTGATTCCTTGTAATTGCATTCTAAATGTTATCACGTTTAACACATCCTATAATCTTATATCTTTAATGAAGTTACCAAAGTTACCCAAATATTCTTGTAATATTTTCGACATGCTCGTTTAAAATGCAGAGAAGAATCTAGTGATGAACGTTTCCAGAATAGGCCATCTCACAACAATGGAAATATCGTCCTTCGTCATTGCTAAAATGAAACATCGTCAGTGAAAGACTTTGTAATTTCATGATACTATGAGTTTAAAACATATATCTTTCATTAAAGGACTTCTTTTTCCTCCCTGTATTTATCCTAGTCTTCTCGATTATTTGTACTGGGCTGAATACGATGATTCATTACTGTGAAGTATGCATATAATGAATAAACCAATGCCAAAATCCCATAACAATTTTATTACAAAATGTTTTCTTTTAAGATAATATTTTATTGTTACTTTTAAATATTTGAATTTATTTGTATCCTTTTGGTTCTTTCTCCTGTGGTTCATTCAGTTAACAATCTTTTATTTGTTGGTTACAGCTTCCACCTCGATGGGCGTGGCGCCTTGTGCTGCTCGTAGCGGTTGTTGTCGTAGTTGCCCAAGCAGCAGACGGAACTCAAAGTAAGTGTTTGGATGAATTATGGTACAATATTTATTAACCTGCAAGTGAGATTTGCTCGGTTGTAGACAAAGAACATAGAAAATAAGAGGTATACGTAATAAAACAAATCCATAAGTACCATAAAATTTACATATAATCAAAGCAATAGCCGAACGCTGAAAGTCTAAGAAACATAGTACACAACAGATAACAATAACACTGCTAAGAAATAATAAAGTAAATTATATGTTTTAATAGTTTTGACACCAAGGATGTGGTCTATGCGACTATTCCGGAACTTATATTTCAACATCACAACTCATACTTCCTCAGTATACTTTCACGTGATGGATAATATCAGACTTACTCATCATATTTACGTTTATGAAAGTGTACATAGGAAATACACAAACCAACAAATATTGTGAATTTTGCCTACTTGTAAATCCATAAGTCGGGGATGTTAACATACAAAACATTTTAAAAGTAAATACAGAAGTCTTGAAACGCAAAACTGTCTTGTCTTAACAATTATAACCTACCATTAGCTCTTATTGTTAGTTGTATATTGACTCGAACCTTCTCATGGATACCTGAGAGATCGAAACATATTTCTTTTTAATTAAGAGGTTTACCAAATAATATTCAAACTTAGAGACATTTTCAGACCCAAAACCATATAACTAGCGTAATTTTTTAGAGAACGGTAAATTGACCTCTTATAAATAATAAAATAATATTTAACAAATGGTTTAAAATACCATAAGTTATAAGAAGCTTTCATATGTATTTTGATAAATTCTTTTAGTAAATCAGTTTGATAGATAAAGAAAAATATATATTTCAATCTATAAATTACAAAATTAGGAACAAAGTCGTTAAAAAAGGTATTCGAAACGAAATATTATATCATTTTATATAGGTTTTCTTTATTTCTTCAATTATTTATTATAATGGAATGAATGCATGAATCGACTACCTTGTCATTGTCATTATTTATTCTCTTGAGTATTTAGAATAAATATTTTGATTACTAATGATAGGACTTTTTTGTCATACTTGTGTATTGGAAAGCTAATAAAAAAATAAATTTATTGTCAAAAAGCAGTTAAAACTTTCAAATCACAAATAAAGACTTGTGAATCATGTTAAAAATCAGCAAATAAGTACTAGTTGCGTCATTCTGTATTTCAAGGCTAGAATACGCAATGGAATGAGAAAAATCGTAAAAACAAATCATTTATCTTTCATGGGACTATATTCTTGAGACAAGGTCTCGAAGCACAAACTGACTAATTTTGCATTAATCATCTCATATTTTGGATTTTCGTTTGGTGACTCATTACAGTTTAACATTATATCGCCTCCGAAACCAAATGAGGTTTCTTGAAATGAATCATAAAATCTCATGTAAATGAATAACCGGAAAGACAACATAGTTTAAAAAGCTTATATCATTTTGAATTTAAAAGCTTGAACTACAAAATAATGATAAAATGATTCATATGTATGACTTAGAAGAGGACAAACAAGGAGTTTCTGAAAAACGAAAAAAAAAAATATATCGCCAGACAGAAATGTGACGTCATAGTTATAAAATAGGTAACCCAATTAAGTACTAATTTTGCGTTTTGATTTATTTTATGGACTCTATTGTAAATAACTCGTATTAAAATAACTGTTTTCAATTATATATCTTTCAATAGTATATTAATGAAATCTTGATGTGTATTCAGTATTTTTCAAAGGATTAAGAAGTTTTTATAGTGACACATCTTTAAAAATATCTCATCTTTAGTTAGTAAACTACATGAAACGCTTCCTTCGAGTTCACAATGTAGAGAAAATCTTGTAGCGATAGAAAATATAGGCCTATATTTAAGAAATCAATTTGAAACAGTGTATTAGTAATATATAAGCCCAAATATTGTTTAACGAAATTTTTTTTCACTTTATAACAAAAAATGGTGATATATTTTCATGTAGTTTACTAATTTTTAAACCTTTGACATGTGAAAGTCCTTAACTGCTTGCATTTAGTCTCCATCGGCGTTTCTTCCCACACATACTTTTCCCTTTCTGAACCAAGAATCACAAAGTAAAGACTATTTACTCTCGCGTAGAAAACCTAAGAATATTCCTAATTTAAATAATGTCTGTCCTTAAGAACGTCGGTAGAAAGTGAGGCCCCTTCAGTAGTTTTCGTGGCTATGCGCAATTTTGCATGTGAAATTACTCGAGTCTGCAGATAGGATGCGGACATTTAATTGCTTCCGTGTGCACGCACGTAGTCTTCCGTTAGGCGTGCGTAAAGTAATTTGCGTAAGTCTACGCAGGAGAAAACAGTCTTTCATAAGACAGTAGATGGGACAAACAGATTCTTGCATCGTGCCGTCAGTTATTTGAAATGTAAAAACTTTTTTCCCAAGAATTTTGACATATTTATATGATTTGTCTCCATTGATTTTATAGATTACAAAAATTAAACTGATTGTCATAATACGATATGACATATTTAAAAATACCTATATTTAACATTTTCAGTTAGTGTTCTCTGTGATTTTTAGTAGTTTTGCTTTATAATTTGCGCATTATGATAGTATATTTATCCTTGTGTAAAAAAGCAGTGCGAATTAATTAGCATTTACTTTCTCATTGCTTTGTAATTAGAAAGGTGAAAAGCCTTTAATTCACTTGAAAATGGCCATTTTTGTCATTTACCCCTTATTTATAGGAGGATAATGCTTGTATGATTCCAAAATCACTCCGAAAATAGCTTCTCCTGCAAATTTACATAAAGTTTATATTTATTAATCCCCTTATGTACAAAGTTATTAATTTTAGAAAGAAGAAATTAATTTTAGTAAAAAAATACTCAAATTGACCATATGAATTAGTCGAGTTTATTTCAGTTCAACACGTTTGTTTAATAGCTACAGTATTATTTACATCTTCCGGTATATTGTTATTGCAAAAAGGAGCGTTTACCTGTTCTATTCAAGTACTTTCATTTGAATATTAGCAATAATAACAAAGATATTATGATTTGAAATAGGTTTTAAGTTGTACTGATCTAGGCCCTGAATGACGTAGTCAATTTGTATTGCTTACTTTGTACATGAGGGGGAAATGACAAAAATAGCTATTTTCAGGTGAACTAAAGGCTTTGCAGTTGCGGAAAGAACAATTCGAGGTTGATGTTTTTATGACGGTTTGAAAGGTTATTTGGGTCCTGTGGGTCTAAGTATGAGACCGATCGCAACGATTGATATCTGTGTTGTATGCATCAGAAACAAAAAAGTACCAAATATTTTTTCAAGTTCCTGCGCACCCTCTAGATTTAGTCAAAAAATTCTTTCGTTTTGCTGGATTATTTAGAAATCTTAAAAAACTTCATTTTTATCACCCAGCTAGGTTAAAGTAATTTTTTCGACCCACCCTAATACTTAGGTGTATAAAAAGATTTCAAGCAGCATTTTAAAATTTATTAAAAGTAGTGTAAGTTCACAAACTCGTCCGAGTGATTGAAATGGCAAGACGTTAAGGAAAACGGTCTCCCTTGGAGGTGCGAGCAGTGCTTATTTTCTTGTGGGCAAAGAATGTGTTCGCGTGTGAAGTTCACAGTCAAATCGTAGAAGTTTATGGTGAAGAAGCAATAAGCAGACAACTTGTAGCGAAGTAGTCTCTTTTTCCAATTGGTCATAGAGGATGTGGAGAACCATCTAGCGACAGCCCGAGTTCTTCAACGACAGAAATCAACACGGTACAAGTTGAAGAAATGATTCAAAATGATCACTATGCATGTAATCGTGCGTGAGTAATGTATGACCAGTCGCGTCAGAGCTGAGATCCTCTAGCATGACTATGTCAGACACGATATCCCAAATTTAAAAGTTTTGCAAAAGTTACTGTGGGAAGTCTGGAACCTATCCCTATACAGCCCAGATTTGTCATCCAGTGCCTATTTTCTTTTTCCGAAATCTGAAACAAGGTTATCATCAGGCAGAGATAAGAAAACTGCTGCCGAGAACTCTCTCAATGGGCAGGGATGTGATTTCTACCAATTCGGGTTAAACAAATTGGTCCTGCGTTCAGATAAATGTAGAATTGGTGACCAAGTATGAAAGTGAAAGGCAAGAATTCTTCTTCATTTCGTTTTACATTTTCTGTCTATTGTTCATACATAATTGTTCATTACCCTTGTTACTGATTTTTGAATCCATCCTCATACATCTAAGCATTCATGTTGTTTCGTAAGCGGGACGTCTATAATAGATGGAGAACAAGGAATATGATTTCCATACTCAACATATGGTTACTGGAAGTATAGAATAATGAAAGAGTAGAAAGAAGTTGTAAATGAAAAATAAAAATAATACAATGGTATCGTTTACTCAGTCATAATCGTTTAATTCGCAAAAAAACTTTTTGCTCGTAGTAAAAGTAGAGATTACTATTTAATTCTTTTTATTCAAATTATAACAGAAATAGGGATGAGTTTCCCAACGAGTCAAAGAATGGATCAGTTTTGCGCATCGCATTGAACCGTGAAGATGCGATTCACGACGGCAGCGACGGGGGTGGCAGAGTGCTACGTCCGCCGCCGCCGTCTCCGCTTTCTCCGCTAGCCGCAGCTCGAAACATCGCAAATGCGCGGGGGCGGATGCAGGGGGAGGGAACGGGGACGCGTCGATGGTAAGGAAGAGTACTTGGTCTCCGCCTCCATTGCCACTGCGGGCGTGAGAGTCAGACAGTGGCATCAAAGGCTGGCGGCAAAGACAGCAAGTAGAAAGCCGGAGGTCCCGTGCACTAAGGCAGCTGGCTCTTCCTGTACAACTATCACTGATATCTTCATTGATATCATTAGGGAACTCTGTCTTCTGCATCGCTATCATTACACTCATTCCTTTCAAAATCACAACCAGCGCGATTTTCTTTCTCTCGTTGCCACTTGTGTATTCTTTACTGCCACTCTTCAAATATTGCTACTCGCCTCCTGTCAAAGAAACTGAGTCTTGCCTTTCATTGCTTTGAACTTATATCCCTCTACGAACAATGTAGAATCATACCATCGAATCTAGGTGTTGTAGATGAAGCTAGAAAAAGTTTACGGATATTTTAATAATAATTAATTTGATTCTGTGGGAGCAATTTTATACGACGGTATTTAAAAATAATATTTTTTAAATTTTGAGACGCGAATTTTTTTTAAAAAAATTTACATTAGTTTCTTTCTTGTCGCGTTCCCATCTTCCGACATTCCGCAACTTTTCCTGTTGCTCTCCTAATTATGAGACGCGAATGAAGGATAGTAAAAGATTATACTATAGGAGGCAGATCTACGTGTAGAAGTTCTACCATTGCAAAGAGAGTTGCCTTGTTTTGCTCGCCACGGAGTTCACTTGGTACCCACATAAAGCGAAAGTGGGAAATCGTCAAAACGTTTCTTAATTTGTATACTTAAATTATGCTTCGACATAATTACTCATGTAATAATTTTGTGAATGGAATATTTAATTCAAATGGAATATTATAGACACTAATTTGAGAAATGATCTGCATAGTAAATGAAATATTTCCAACCACTCTTAGGAACATTTTTAGAAATTATCTAATCATAAACATGCGTACTACTTAAATACTAAACAGTAAATTCGTAATTAATATAATTAACGTCTACCGTTCATACCAGTAATGTATAAATATTTTCGGCCATATTTTAGACAAAATTTTAAAGGTCAAAAATATTTAATACGTTACACACAATAAAGGAAGACGTAAATTATCATAATAATAAACTAACTGTATAACATGTAAGTAGTAACCATTTTTATGATTAGATAAGAGTTTTGTTACCTCAAATATAATTGTTTCATGTGCACGTTTCTTGGCAATAATTACTTTCGATACGAATTTTTTAGTATTCTAAAGTGCATATTTATTTCCGAGCGGTTAATATAAAGTTCACTTTACAATATTGAAATGTAATGTGTTTTGTTAGAATATTATTTTGTACTGCTTTTGCATTTATTTAAAACACGGAGTGTGAATGCTTCTATAAACCTGTAATAAATGTGGCTTTAAAACATTTCACAATGTTTGCTGAGTTGTGTTAAATAAATATTGAATACCATACNGTATAACTGACCCACAAAGTGATTATTTTCAACTCTGTTCCCTTAGACGTGACGAGATAGTTGAAATGATGATTTATCCGTTTGGATGACAAAAAACCGACAGTTTGATTTACGTAATCCTCATTTTTAGTAATATTTCTTAATAATTCCACAATATTATTAATTTATAATCATTAAATAAACTAGATTGATTTTATTTGTATACGATTAGATACAGATATTCGATTAGAATTTCTATATGCTGGAAAGGGCCAAATGAGATGCATTTCACCGGTGAATGTATAAACATACATCAAAGAAAATCTCTTTTAAACCAACATAGCCCTAGTAGAAAGTTGAATGAGGGTCACATGAGATGTATTGTTATGGAAGACTAGTATAGAGTTATTTTACCTCTAACAGAAGAAAAACCCTTTGCACATTCTCATTTGTCTGTGAGTAGAGTCACTTGTGGTGTAATTCAGATCACGACGCCATATCCTAGAGCGCAGCGAAGCAATTAAACCAACGAGAGCAAACATGCATTATGTATCTGTGAAACCCTGCCAGTCAGGGGCACAGGTGAAAGAACAGAAGAGTAAACCGGATTGAGTGTTAAGACGTTGATTCTAATACCTCACTCTTTCCTCGTCTTATATGTTTTATGTTGTATATCTTTTTTCCATAATTTCATTATTCTATAATATAATTATCTCATGAATAGAAGTCATCATTTACGATTATATTATGCGTTCTTATACATTATTAATTAAATCTTATATCTTCATCTTAAACATGATTCTGTGTATATTACTTTATTTACGGCACGAAATACGTTGAAGTCATTAAATATGTATGAGAAAACCTTTGTCATCACAGATGTTCAAAAATATTTATCAGAATTTACTTGTTTCCTTACATTTTTTGCTACTTTAAGAAAGAAATACGTAAATTATTGAGAAAAATAGAAGCACGTCAATTATGTCGTAGTTTTACCTTAATGGCAATGTTTCCTAGCTTGCTTCGGTGAATTATAACTATGGTATACCTTTAAACTGTAAATGAAAACTTACCGTCCATACTATACTTTGGCATTATAGTAAATATCCAAGTATAACTGACCCACAAAGTGATTATTTTCAACTCTGTTCCCTTAGACGTGACGAGATAGTTGAAATGATGATTTATCCGTTTGGATGACAAAAAACCGACAGTTTGATTTACGTAATCCTCATTTTTAGTAATATTTCTTAATAATTCCACAATATTATTAATTTATAATCATTAAATAAACTAGATTTGTTGTGTTTCACATATTGTACTTTATCACCGTATTTGCTTTTACTTAATGATTCCATGATTTTTTTTTCTCTCAAATTTAAGGTTCAGGAAGAGCGATGAATCTTTAGAGTGCAATTAATTCTTAATATCTCTGCGCTTACATAAAAAAAATCTTTATAACATCAAAATTTGAAATACAAATTACGCTGTGCTAATAACATATCAAGTTAAACCACATGTGTTTGAAACAATGGCTTTCTTTCCTGGAGCCATTGAACCGAATAAAGTTGGCTTAGCGCCCGAGGAAAGAAACTCACTTCATCAGATGAAAGCCAGAGAACAAAAGAGAAAGAGAGCAGGCGCGCTTTTCCTAATTGTGTGTTGGAAAACCTGTACAGCTATTTCCTGAAGTCTTCCTTTTCGGAAAAATTAAACATAGGGAATGTTCACGAAGCTTTGGAACTTTCCCTAACAAAAAAATCACTGTCCACTACTTGACGTGACATTTTATTTGGTTTGGTAATTATTACGCATGACTGACATTGATCAAGTTTTCGATTTGTTATAGATCTTTAGTCTTGGGAACTGCCTTTAGTTTGACGCGGCTTTATCATTTGTTCGGTAGCTCACCTCGGTGAAAGGCCACAAAAGAGAGAAAGTGTTATTTCTTTAGAGCGTGCTGAGGTTTGCTAGAAATGAATTGGTTAAGAACATGACGATCAATTTTTTCCTAAAATTGCTTAGAATCTCATTTGAACTGATACGAATAAATTTGTTGCGAATATTAGAGGACTTGCAGAACTAATATTTCTTTCTTTAAGAAATACATGTTAGAATGCAGGGTCATAAAATTTAGCAAATTTATAGTATTCAACGCTATATAATTTTCTGATTCTTTTAATATGTCCTGAAATAAATTATAAAGATCAAAATTTTCATGTTTTAATTTTTGTATAATTGAAAGCGCGGAAAAATATAGTGTTAGCAATTTACAAAAGAGGTATTTAGAACATTGTTAAAGCACCTCTAAACAACTAATTAGATGTTGACTTGGTAGATGTACCACATACAACGGTAGTGAGAGTTCAGACCATGAAACATGAACGGAAAAACCGGTCACATTCGTGGCGGCGTGCGGTCATTGAGGAAATCCGTATTCGGGACGACTGCGTGATTGAAATATCGATTCGATCTTTGCCTTACACTCACTGTACTAGACATTCTCGTGAGTTGCATGACAGACAACTGAGAACAGGAAGCAGGACTGTCATAACACGAATCCATCTCGTTTATTTATGTATTTATTTAATTTCATTTTTAAGGTGTGGTCAGATTCAGACCATTTGCCACCTAATTACATGATTTAGAGGACACAATTAAGAAAGAGGGATGTTGGGTTGCCAGGGAATATAAGGTGCCAATCCGGCATTGGTAGGTAAGAAAAGTTCTCACCCAGTTCGTCCAAACGGTTGATCGCACAGAATTATGTTGACGCCTACCACTACGTCACGGTTGTCGGTAGTGTGGAGCCTGCCGTAGAAAGGCTATCACTATACTAAATGATAAATTTGATACTTTGTTCTGAAGTTATATACCATTTTGTATTTTTTTATATTTAAAATAGATAATATTATTCATATAAAGTAAAGAATAAAGCTTTGACAAAATAAACTTCAGTACCAAGCGGTATTTTAGTATCACCTAAAATAAAAAGATATCCCAGAAATGTGAGAAGAAATTCATTTCACGATGTTGAAAAACCCCATTAGAATCAAATATAAGAAATATAAATACCTTGCAATTCTGATAACTATTTATTCTTATTTAGTCATTTCTGTAATTTTTCTATATACTTTACATTTGTAAGCATGATTTTACGAAGAGGAAGATTTATTTTCAGGCTGATTCAATAATATAAATACAACACGTGATCCTCATTTCATGGGAATATAAGCTAACAAAAACGAAAAAGAGGAAATTGTAACGAACGCCTTAGATTTTATCATACCTCATTTGCCATATTTAAACCACACAATGGAATCAACGTTTCAATTTTTTTCGTTATATATCAGTGTTAGCAAAGACCCAGAAATTGTCATTTCGTACGTTTTAACACGACATGATACATTTATGCTAGGTGGTTAAACTCCGTTTTATATACGATCTTATTTCAACGGCAATAGCGTTGTAGCTAGCTAGTTCGTGTTATTTAGTTATATTTAAGATTAATGGTACCTTACAATAAAAATTTGTTTCAGATCCATCTTTGTATCCACTTGCACCTGAAAAAATTAATTTAAAGTGACGATAATTTAAAACATATTTACAGTTATTAATACGATCAGCCGAACAGTAACATCACCAAAAAGACATCGTTATCGTAGTTTAAAAAGTCATCTAATGATTAATGCATTATTTATTACAATATAACCCCTTTATCTATTATAGTCATTTAGTTTTACGCACTCATTGAAGTATTATTTGAAGAAATCGATTTGTGAAACCATAGAACGGGAAATGAAACAGCTTTTTTGAAAGTGTACATGACACCCGGTACGATCACGCTACGCATGGAAAGAGGCCCTTCTGGCCAATGTCCTTTCAACTTGGAAAAGGCACGATCGAACAACTCCGCACATCAAATGAACGGGTAAAAACTCTCAGACGGGGACAATGTGGCGAACAAGATATTAATGCTGGGGTCTCGTGATACGTTTTACTGACCTTAACTCCATGTACTCTTTTCTTTGTTTTTTAGATAAATATGATTGATCGTAGCAGTGTTTCGTTTCACACCACCTTGTGTACAGTTAAACTTAGAAATATTCGTTTGATATCCGTGATCAGTGACCTATACGGTAATTGGAAATAAAGTGTGATCATTTACTTGCAAGCAAAATACTTCATCAAACAATCATATTTGTTTATTATTACTACTACACATAAACTGGGCGTGTAATCAAAATTATCAAGTTATTTTACATAGTCACTTTATAAAAACTTTCTAAAAGGAAGAAAATAATATAAAATTTGGGCAATTTGGGAAAATGGTGAATGTCCGTTTGTGGACTTACTGTTACGATTTGGTGAGAGTTTATTTTGCGCAGTAGAAGCAAGTGGAACTTTGTGGTTGCCGTTTACGATTCCCATAAAACCAGATATCTTGCGTTAGCAAGATCCGGAAGGTCCTTTTTAATACTCAGTTACATTCAGAGCACCATAAGTAGAATTGCACGACTGTGCGGATACTACCATATTACGCGAATATGCGGAAAGCGAGAAAGTCTTTGCTTTCCCTATTCGACATATTTTGTTAACGTATACGAACATTATGAAACAACTGTGTATATCCTGAGGGCTTCAAGGGACAGTATTGGGCCGCATTTGAAGCTATGGAGTTTGGACATGATAGAGTGCACTTTCTCTTTAGCTGTATATCTCACTTGAATTACTTT
The DNA here is from genome assembly GCA_002313205.1 of Laupala kohalensis. Taxonomy (NCBI): domain Eukaryota; kingdom Metazoa; phylum Arthropoda; class Insecta; order Orthoptera; family Trigonidiidae; genus Laupala; species Laupala kohalensis. The sequence continues at coordinate 1,333,323 of NNCF01126402.1, read as the reverse complement.
TGGTTATTGCGTAACGTAAAAATTGCTAAGATTACAGCACGCCTTGAAGGTGGTATGTGAAATGAGGTATAATCATATTATTGGTAATAAATCCGAAAGAAGGTGATATAGTATTCTGAACTAATACAAGAAATAAAAAAAATAATTGATAAAGCTAAAATGACGACAACAATCCACAAACAAAAGAAATATATGAGAATAGCATAGTATTCAACAACTCGCTTTATGTTTAACAAAAAATATGTCACAAAATACATAAGAATGTTTGTACTACTTGAAGATTCATGAGTCAATGAGAATGCATGATTTTTCTTTGTTTCCACTTTTTTTCGTTTGAATTGGCAATGTTTAATACCCTCACGTTCCCTCTTATGTTTCATAATGAAATGCTCTTTTCTATTTTTAATACTTTCTCTCAATTTTCGAGAATTTGAAATATTTTGCAATCTCAATGCGCATTTTATTATTATTTTTGCATATTTTAGTGTTTCCGTCGATTCTATTTTAATTAATAATGTACGTACATATGTGATTAAATGTGACAGAAGGCATACGCCTCAATTTCGCCAACAAAGGAAGGTTATTATTACTATTTTAATATTTCATCTACATTTATTAAGGACTTAAAATAATGAAATGTAAAAACATAAGCCATTCGAAACGTAGAATACATTTTATATAATTTTTACAATCCTCTTCTCAAAGTTTTTTCTTCCATTTCCCGAGTTATTATAATTACGAAGAAAAATTCGGAGTTAGTACTAATTTATTTGAAGAAGATTGGTTTCTAAATTATTTAAAACACTACTGTCTATATAAGTAAATCTAAAGACGAAATCCAATGACCCAAATTCTGAGGAATTTTCACTTCTGGCTAGCGTTCACACAATAATGAATAAATGTGAGTTACTACTTTATTTTATTCTGTATTTTAGCATAAATATCATTAGTCATTAGTGACTCTAGTTAACTGAAACACTCTAGTTAACAGCGTTGAATGAGTAGAATTTGAGAAAAATTAGTGATCTTGAATAATGAAAAAACAAAGATTTTATAAATGTCTTTGATTTTAATTAAATGTTTACTAAACCAGATAAATTATGTTCCATTTATTTTATTAGCTAAAAACTCAATTATTTTCTTTAAATATTATCTGCAGAACAGATACTATCTAACTGTAGTAAATATCTGCAGTTTCTAGCAAAAAAGTCTAATAGTTTCTAAAGATTTGCTTTTATTTTTTCAACAAATATTCATTCTCATTTTGCCCATTCCTTGTCTATTTTCTTTTCGTCTTTTTTTTTTTTTTTTCTTCTATAATTTGCATTCGAGTACCAACTAAAGAAATAAACTCTACTTTGAGGAATACACAAAAACAAATAAACTACTCGTTATTAAGAAATTCCGTTTTAGGCGACCTTATTGATACGGTATCATTAGTTGGGACCAATAAGATACCACTAAGCCAATGCAGAGCTGCTTCTCAGAGATACCACGCAAGTTTCGAGAAGAACTCTGCCGAATTCCGAAGCGGACTTTCACCAAGTAATTAACTTCCGAAGTAATGAGGAAGCGTCTCATCCCATTATCCCTCTGGATAATTGGTGCATGTCTGAAGCTTGTCAGTTGGGTGTGGATCAATGATTTGAGAGAGTAGATCACGAAGGATTTCCATAGCGAAGGTTCTCATGACAGTATTGTATTGTCGCTGTTTTTTCTGGTATCGAAATCTGAATTTGGCGAAATTAATTACCTTCATAGAGAGAGGGAAAAAGTTTGTATATTTTTTTTATTTTAGAACTAGCTGAGTACCCGCGGCTTTGCTCGCGTGGATATTGTGATATGTCAGTAATTTTACTCTTTCTCGTATTGATATCCAGTGAGTATGTTATCAATTAATGGCAGAGGTTTGATAGTATTGATGTGTTTCAATCCCTCATTTTCACTGATGTGATTAAGAAAAATATGTTAGAAAACAACCCATTTCCATTTCACCTCCTCAGGGGTGTGTATATCCGTAAAATCCTTTCTTACTTGATATTTTCTATATTTTTCGTGTCACGCTCTTCACAACCCTCACCTTTTGAGATAATAAACATAATGTCTAAGGAAAGACCATTATTCATCTTAGAATACACAAAAACCATGGACTCGACCCTAATATTGGTCTTTTTTGGTTATATTTACATTTCACTTTCCCACCCCTGCTCAAAGGATACCGTGCTAATATATGATCGTAAACGTAACGTCATTTTTATATTTCAAAATTAGTTTTCAATTCGTTTTATCCATAAAACCATTTCCACTCCACACCCCAGGGGTGCGGTTATTTAATGAGGGCTGAGTTCAGACGTACACGATATTGGGATTTCACTATACCTCAGCGACGCCGAAAGTTATTGCCTCGTCACTGGTGTGTCATGTTTCCTTTTGTTTTCATGGCATCCCCTTGCCTAGTGGTGCTGGAATTTATAGAGGCTAATTTTGAACTGTGACGTCTTCGAGAATGTCACTACTAATTTCAGCAACCTCTCGCCGGTGAGAAGTTCTGACTCTAACACGTTCATTTTCGTCCAAACGTTCATCAGTGCGATTTGATCTCCTTTGACATTTTGTAATTGCTTTTCGACAACTGCGGCCTATGTTCGAACGAGAGCGAGGCGTAACAGATGAAATAATGTGGTACTATGATACTGTGGATACCGTGCAACAATGTGATCTCAACTTAACGGCATTGTTAGTTTACAAATCTCATCGACCCTAATACACTTGTAAGTGTAAAATTCATTCGCAGGTGTGATATCTATACAATAAGCAAATAAAAACACTTTCGTATTCGAACGCAACATTGTGCCAAAACTTCAAGTCAATCGACCGACTACTTTTTGAGTTTTGCGATCACAAACATACGCAGGCTGAATTTTTACATATAAGATTATTTTGTTCATAGCATTTTTCACATTTAGCCTATGTTATTTTACTTTTGTGTGGATGTGGGTGTGCTCATCACACAATTTGCATTCATTCAGATAGTAAGTAAGATTGGAAGACGGAAAAGCAGTGTGGGACAGTCTGAGAGCGAAAGAGAAAGTTTAGCGCGTGCTCACACACTCTCATATCTACATGCCTATGCATTCAAGCGATCATTTTCTTACCCCCTTCTACCACTCTTCGCACCTGTCCGTTTCTCACACTTTCTGTTAGTGACCATTCATTGTGTTTCTCTTTCTTCGCTCTTTGGGAGGATACAAAATCATTTTTTGTCCTTTCAGCCCTTATAGTCGAGTATTATATCCTGTTGGTTTCCTTGTGGTCGCGCCCTTATTGTGCGAGAGAAAGTGTATGTGAATTGAGTCCTCACTTTCCATGCTCTTTTACTCTTAATTATCAAGTGAAATAACTTTGGTGTTCTCTCGTGCACATACTGAGTAAGCCCAACCATTAATGAAAATATTAGGTTAAATTATTTACGTAATATTAATTAGAGTTTATCATTCTTATTCATGATGTTCAAAGATGAATATCTAGGAATTACACTGAACAATTATCAAAATAAATTTAAATTGTCTTTTATCTCGGGAAGTGCTACTCATATTTGACGGTAACTTTGTAATTCTGGAGTGACATCAGGAATTGTCGTAACCTCAGATATGTCAAATCAATATTTGGTGAATCAATATTTTTTTCACAAATACATTAAAATACAAATTACAATCGGGTGCCAATTATTTGATGTAATAGTGAATAGAGAATTAATATAGAATACACCTCTTCTTGCCGTTCAGAGGAAAAGCTATTTTCCCTAAAGCTATTCGATTGTTTGCCAATTTAACGTAATAAATTTTAAATAAAATGGTTATTGATAATAAATTAATTTTTCATAAGAAACAGCAAAACAATTGTGATAATTCATTTGATTGCGAAGTAATCGCCAGCAAAATGGTATATCAGGATTTTACATTATCGGTAACTAAAGGGGCAAATCATGTTTTCAAGTTACAAACCTGAAGCACGATTTCCTCGCGTTGCTAATCTTTCATTGAACTTTGTTGAAAGTCAATATCCTCTATTTGGGAGTTTCATGTTTTTGCTGCGATTGCAGAAGCAATCACGATGAACAGAGATGCTCCTCTTAGCCTCATACGTGATATGATTCTCATTCACCTGACATATAGAAACGATCTTCTTTAATCGACGATTGCGGTCGATATGTCGATTTGGATGCGATTCTGTAGATCAAGTGTTTTTCAATAAGCCATTAGGGGTGAACTCACTTCCAACAATGTTAAGTATCTTATTTTCTAAGCAATTCACCACCACAATAACGCCACATCAAGACTTCCGTGATATGATCGATCATTATTCTTAAACTTTCAAAGAGAATCTTCTTTAGTTTTCAGTTGCTAGAAGTGTGACTATAATGCCCCAGATGCATGTGAAGTGGATTTTCTGGGGAATTATGCATCATGTTAAAGAAACATATTCTAAATTGTGAAAGAGAGTCGCAATGCAATTTTCTATATCTTTTTATCTTTTGAACAATCCGCTTATGACATCATTTACTATGATTTGATTGGTGCGCACCTACTGATAAATTACTGCCTGAAATATATTTTTAAGATATTTAATGCAAAAAATTTTAATGGATTCTAACGTAAAACTTCTATGGGGGGAGTAAACGCTATTTGATTTTTTTTCTCGGTAAATGTGGTCCTCTGTCAACAGCGACTCAGTATTTACGTATTTAAATAAATTTATTGTCAAAAAACAGTACAAACTGCGTATGACCACGTGGAGGGAAAAAAAACTAATTTACTCTATTTCGAACTATAATCATAAAAAAATATTTACTTTCCCTCTTGCAATAGGAAGCATTGTACCTCGATATTTTAAAAAGAAAATCTTATCATATATTTTTTCATTATGCAACTGAGTCAATTCAACCAATGCAATTCATGGAATGATGGGTGAGCTTGTAGGCGATGATCCGTAAAGAAGATCCTCTGATGCAATAGGGTCACACCATTGAGCGCAAGGTTTAGATCGCGGTTTAAAACGTGGTCGGAAGTGCATCATCGTTGCATCTCCATCATTGACGTAATAATGACTACGTAATCGGTTTCATTAGAAACCTTTCGCTGAACAAACGCCGGTGCACGAACATTTCTCTTTTTCTACTTGAATGGGTTTTGTAATCTCGGCTATTTATCTTTATGGAGCAGTCTTATGCAGCGAACAGAAGAAGTAATACGTTGGTTGCGCTTAGTTCCGTTAAATAATGAATAAAAGGGTTTATTAGGTTCAGTACATTTTAACAATGACTTTATCGAGTGAAAGTATAAAAAAATAAAAAGTTATAAAATAAAAATAATTGTACATTTTAATACTATTAAATTCGAAACTTTACGTTATAATTTAGTGAAATATTTTTAAAACTTTTATCTTTATGGTGACGGCGACGCTATTTCAGAGACACGATGTTAAAAAGAGAACTGTTCATCCAAATGTTAGACAGTGTTAGATAAATTCACAAATACAGAAAGAATTTAATTACATAAATGTTTACATAGCTTTACATAAATTACTAGCGTCAGTTGAGTAATTTTAATATAGTACATATTTTCAATAAATATAAATTACTTTATAATTTGTATTATTCTTTGTACTATGTGATGTCGGATAATTTGTTGAAGAGCGACTTGACGCGACAAATATTGTGTTATATTGTTTTCACCGTTGTCTAATAACGTCCAGCACGTATTTATACCTCTCCGACAATTAATTTTTTGCCTGATTTTACCGACATTAATTTATGTCTAGAAGTTTCTTTTCACTCTTTTTATTATTATGACAATATCCTTCTTCCAATCAGTTATCACGTTCTATTGGTTATCAATATGATTATAATATCTGTTGATTATAATATATTAATTACTTCATTAGCTATCAATAGGTGTTGATAGTGCTAACATATATAATGGATTGTAAGTAATTGTTTTACTCACATACGCGCGTAGAATTACTACACATATTTTAAGTAATTTATTTGCTTTAAAAAAATGAAAATATGCATGGTGGTGTCGATGGTTTTCCTATTCTATTTTATTATTTATTTTACGTTACAATCTGCAACCTTCCGTAAAGTCATTGGCTGGTCGAAAGAAAGTTCTGTACCAATTTTTAATATATAAAATTTAAAAAAATGAAAATCACAGATTTAGTCGATATTTCTTTTCACAATCTCCAGTACATCTCGGTTCATATTATGTTGCAAAGAGATGTGAAGATGCGCTCATTGTATCTAAATATCAAGGTCTACGTTCACGTAGCCTTCGATCGTTATCTGCAACCTCCAGAGGATGAATCGTCTTCAGCAACGCAGACACAAGGAGAGGTCAGAAACATTTTAGCGAGAGAAATTCACGTAATTTCAAAAATAAGTGATTTTCTATCTCTTTCTAATTGTGGTATTTTTATTACATATCTGATGTGTACCTACAATTGACACAATTATTTGTTTAACAATGCATAAAATTAAGACTTATTCACATGGATAATGATTAAAAACGCAATTGAATAAACTTTCTAAATAAATTAAAAACAAATCGGGCAAATAAGCGTTTAGGAAATAGTTTGTAATATAATTTTACCATTAGGCATTTACAGACATTTTCTCTCTCAATGAATCTATTTTTAATCGTTTTCTCAAATATGATGTATAATATACCGAAGTTTATGTACCTAACAACGATTCTCTATGAAACTGTTAGTTCCGAGGAATACACACTATATCTGCAGTTCTCACATCACTATAATTTCCAAAATCATGTCATCAAACATCTATTTACAGCGACTTAAAAATGTTTCTTCATGTATTACGCATTAAACGTATGAAGAACATATCGTGTTCTCATTACAAGCACTGTCCAATCAGACCTCTGTAAAGAAACTGTGTGAGATGTATATTCTAAATGTTTGAAAAACTGTCTTCGTCTAATTTATATTCTTGGTAGAAAAATGGCAGTACGGGGTATGTTGTTTTTTCAGTGTTTCTGATTTGATTCTTTTTTTTTTTTTTGCTTTTCAAAATGAAATTCAATCATTAAACAGGTTTCCATAAATCCGATTGCTAAAATATTTATCTTTACCGAGACTCCTGATAGCATTTCACTCTTCCCTATCTGAGCACAATTTTATGAAATTTAATCCAGTTCAGTTCGCGTACCTAATTAATGTGAGATTCGTCTACCTTGGATTTGTTTACATACATACTTCTTTGCATTTGCGTAAACCTTGACAGTATGTTTCAAACTTTATCTAATATGTATTCCGAAAGTTAAAAAGGGGCCTACTTTTCATCTAGTATCGTCAGTTCCTGCAACATGTCGCAACATTCTGGAGGGATACTGGCCAGCAAAAACTAGACGTAAATCATCTTTACGGTTCCCGTACTTGCGGAACAATAGACTGTCAACTATTTGGCGAGGCAAAACATTTTCCTTCAATGGGTGAGAGGTATTGTCTGATATACACAGCGAATATCGTACCCCAAGGCAGTTATGAATACAATAAACCTGTCAGCATCAGATTTCTCCCTCGGCTGTTACTTGAATGGAAGAGTGATTCGACAGAATTTGATAGGTTTATAGTTTAAAAAGCTGGTTTTCACATGTGCCTAGCAAGGTGTTATGAAATATTTAACAGTGAGAGGGCAAATTTTCGGAATCTGAAGATGAATTATCCTTTTAATTCTGGGTCCTAAGTTGTTAACTTTCAGCATATCTTGTGAACAGTCCGAATTTCCTTATTATATTGCACTCAAATTAATTTGAGAATTACTCAAATGACATGGGTGTTGCTATCGAACAATCAATAACACAAATAAAACATGTTATTTTGTTACAAAATTAAATGAGGTGTAATAATAGTTTTATTATTGTGAAAAGAATTGTGGGGTTTGATTAAGAAGATGATTGCGTTTTAATTCTAAGCTCTGATGATGATTGTGATGGTTATGACATAGTTAATGGAAACGTTGATGAAACAAAAACTGTATTACATAAAAACGTTATGCTTTCAAGAAAAAAAATATAAAAATTTCCTCTTATTTTACTTGCCACATCAACATTAACTTTGATAATGATATTGATATGCAAGCATAAAAAAGGTACTGCACCCAAGGGAAGTGGATGAAGCCTGTCTTTAAGTGTGGGTATTTGCCTATTTTCTGCACTCCTCCTCGCACCTCCCCGCATTTTCTACCTACCGTACTCCAGATGTATTATGAAATTTCTACCTTCATCGTCATAACCCTTACATGCCCTTGGTTGTGTCGTAGGTCGTCGTCGCTTGCGTCGCCCGTCGTCTTCCACCGTGTCGTCCAGCAGCAGCAGTGGAACGAGCAGTTCGTCCAAGCGCAGTCGCGGCGATCAAGAGACGTCTGCCAGCGTAAACCGCTTCCGTGTGCGGAATCGCCTCACTCCCGCCGCCAGTCGCAAGGGCTCTTCCTCCACCGACGTCGACACCCCTGCTGCCAACAAGGATGGATACAAGGTGAGATACAAGGCCAAAACTGTCTTTTTAATTTCATACGACCGTATTGAAACGCGCAATACACTTACGTGTCTGAAGTATTATCAACATACCTTAAGTTAGTTCTGCCAAGAGAAAATACAAAATATTATGTGTAATTGGATGCAATAAGATAATTATGTGCATTTCGCAACTCAGCTCATCGGCCAATTAAGCAATATAAATGCTATTTAATATTTGATGGAATGAATTTATTTTCGGAAATATATTACTTTCCAAATCTTTTAAATCCATGATTATTATGTTGTCAAAAACATATTCAATTTTTTTAAATACTATGTCATGGAAAACAAATATAATGCTAATGGCACGCCATGCTGCTAACAAACGGAGCCAAGAGAAGTCAAGAGAACGGAGTCAACTGTTATATTACCTTCTTTTAAATTTTTTTGCTAGAAACTAATGGTTGCAAGTCTTTATTATTCATAAAACAAACGTACAAAATACTCCATACAGAAAGAAACATAATTGGACTGATGAATTATTTGACCAACATTTTATGTGAAAACTAGCTTAAATATTCAAATATAAAATATATTTTTTATATTGTTTTATTTCTTGAATTTAACATGTCATGAAAATGACTTGGCATCAGTTTACGTGACTTCCTCGAAAAAAAAAAATTTTTCTCTCGATTTTAGGCATTTTTTGATGCGTTTCCGAAAAGGACTTAGCGTGAGCAAACAATTATTTACGAAGTTATGACCAAAATTCGCAAACGCGCCTAACGCAACTTTCAGCCATTTCTATCACAAAAAAATTAAATAAAATAAATTATTTCACTACAAAATGATTCTCCAAAAAGAACACAGATGCAATAACAATAAAAAGCGCAATTACCGCACAACTAAGCGGTCTACTGTAATTTATAGACTCACTCAAATTCACTAAAAATCTAAATTAAATACTCCACACATCACCCTTAAAATAGTATTTTTAAAAGAAAACAAGTAGTAAATGCAGTTCACACTTTCATCAATACTAGATAGTTGGAATCATATTGATTGGTATACAATACATTAAAACTATTGTGGTATAGTATCACCAATTTTCTTTATTATTATTAATGTGAAAGCTTTTTCTTTGACGTAGTCAGCCTCTTAAGGTTCTTAATAAAGAATTCTTCAGGTTCTGAATTCCTGCATATGATGTCTAATAACTGATTTGATGATGCTTCTGGTGCAGGTGGTGTGCTACTACACCAACTGGTCGCAGTATCGCGTCAAGCACGGCAAGTTCCTTCCCGAGGACATTCAGCCCGACCTCTGTACTCATGTCATCTACGCCTTCGGTTGGCTCAAGAAGGGCAAGCTTTCGTCCTTCGAAAGCAACGATGAAACCAAGGATGGAAAGACGGGGCTCTATGAGCGCATAATGACCCTCAAGAAGGCCAACCCGAAACTGCAAGTACTGCTCGCTATTGGTAAGTGTTGAAATTGATTGATTTCCAGAATGTTTTTTATTTTTATTTTTATTTTTTCATCTTGTTTTTAATTGACTTCATAAAAAACAAATATTAACATATAAAAATTAAAAATTGAAGTAACAAATTCAGTTTTAATAACACCCATGATGTCTTGCACACCTAATCCTTATTCGAAAATTATCTAATCCAATTTGAAGTTTTCTCTTTAGTATAATAGTTTCGTTTCGTTATTTCTATGTTAGATAAAATTACAGGTTACTCACTCCCAAACAAAACTGTTCTTTCTCTGAATTAAGTAAATTAATCATTTGTTTTTGACCCGAAATTTAAGTATTTCTAGAGCGTGAATGATGCAATATAACATATTACGCCCTTTATTCAAACTGTTCAGATTTACAATAATATTGTTCTAAGTTTTACACAGTTATTTATAAATTATATTAAATTTATTTCAGAAATTATAGTAATGTTTTCCCCCGTGACAAATGTGATGTAATGTATCATTTCGGAAATATTTTACACTAAAATATTATATGTGAAACAATTACACCTTCTTATGTAATTTTTTGCTTAAAATTACAAACATATTGACATTCTATTAGTATTATAACTCGCAGCTAACTTTTTATCTTATCTAGGAATTTTTGCTGAATTTTTGAATCCGCCTCTGCCTTAGGGCCCTTGATCGGAATTGATGGGATGGTCCCTTGCTTGCTTCCGGAGAGTAAATTAGTTTTTTTTCCTCCACGTGGTCATACGCAGTTTGTACTGTTTTTTGACAATAAATTTATTTATTTGTTATTTATTTATGCGCACACCATCACAAATTCTTCATTTTTGTCGAGAAACCATTATCGCTCGTCAAATCCGTCAAAAATATTGTAGAAATCATTTTACATATTGTTTCATGCAAAAACGATTCCCTCATTACGTTGACAACTCTTTCTTTGTAGAGTCAACTTAGTCTATTCCCCATATCGATCACAAATGTAATTCCAACTTGCGTTTTAATGTCCAGATCACTTTTTTGCGAGAAAAAGAAATAACAAAGTGATGCAAGGAGAGAGAGGTTCGTGTCAAATATTTTTAAGCAAATATTCTGTTTTCTGAGAAAGAATACTTACTGGGCCAAGTGTTCGATTTAGATAATATTGAAAAACTTCAACTTAGATGTACTTCTACTTTAGTTGTTGCAGTTATATTTAATGAAATAAAATAAATAATAAAACCTTATTTCGCACGTTCGAATCCCAATCAGGAGACATTGCGAATTCGCTTAAAAATTAATGACAAATACCTGTAACAGTTCCGTAAACTAAATTCCTTCTCTACAATGACTCACTGCTGTGTCCTCTCTTTCGCAATGTGGCCTCGCCGGGGTCCGTTCATCCATCCACACCCTGTGGCTGCACTCACGAAAGACATAATTACTACGGCGGCCGATTAGGAAAACAAAGTCGTTATTCGCCACCTGCCTCATTACTGCGCATGTAGTCCCACGCTGCTTCGGCCCAAACACCGCCACAGTCTCGTGCAATTACAGACGCAAATGTAAATAATTAGCAAGGAAGAGAAGTGCTCATAACAATCGTCGAATAGACGAACTTCTCTAAAAGAGAACGATTATAGGAATAGTCAATGTTTCACTGTTAATTCACAGATATATCTCAGAAACTTTTTATATCTTAAGAACTCACATGTGTAATTTAATACTTTACCGTAACCGTACTTTCATCGATGTTTCGTGAGATTGTTTGCAGTAGATCCAAGAAATCTTCAATATATTCATACTTTTTCTAATTTCAAAATTACTGTACATGACTAATACCATTTTGTCAAATGACACATTTATTCATTGGATATGATAAACTAATGAAAATAAGATCTTCCGTTGTCAATGAAGAATAAAAATATCTCCACTTCTGGGGAAGTTGTTCGGTTCAAAATATTTTCAAAATTCTTCAACTTAAGTACACATTATTGTATGGAAAGTTGTCTGCCAATCATTGTTTGGTGAAATTCCCATTTTTTTTTTTGCGGGAAATAAAGAGGAGGCGGAATATCAAAAATTGTCATTTTTTAATAACCTAAAACGAGGATTTATGAGGAACCAATATTAGGTTAGTCTCCTCCTACTTGAAGTAGACCAATCCATTAAGTCGTTAACTTTTAAGACACAATTTTTTATCCATCAACTAGTATTTACATTTTAATGATTTTCTTGTAATGTATCCATGATTTCAAGAAACAGATCATTTTCTCTACTAAAGGAGAGATTTTGTGTAATTATACAATTTCAAGTCTCTTCATTTAAGAAGTTTTACTTTTTTATCGGAGTTGATAAGAGGAGAGAGATCAACGAATATATAACTCCATAAATACCATGTACTTCTTAATTTGTGTAGTAAATGATAGAAGTGGACTCTCAGATCATTGTTTCAGTGGTGAAATAACTAGTAAATGTTGAAATTCGATCAGAAATATGTCGCAGTACAAGCAACTTTCAAGAATACACAAAGATTTACTTTTGTTAATATAACACTTTATGTCATTTAGTCAAGAAATTTCTTAATAACAGACTGTAAAATGAGTAATTCGTGTTCTGGAGATAATGATCACGATTCCGTAATAATTTCGTCTGTCTGTTACTAGTTTCATGATGTCCTCTGTGCACGTTAATCCACTGCAGCCATATTTAGGAACCTACGAAATTCATTGTTTTCTTTGAAAACTAAAATAAAATATAAATATTAAACGGAACGCGTCATAGGAAACTAAGAATTAATTACGGGGTCGTACATGAATAATTACGGGTTTAGGGAGAAATTCTTAGAATTTAAACTTAGTTATCATGTTTTAAGTTTATTCTTCTTAATTAAATTTACTTGTAACCTACTTTTATCATTTCCTAACGGGTATCATTGTTATTACTTCACAATGTGAACAATTATAAATTTTCTTTTACATTGCGACTTTGTGTTAGAAACACACAAAGGTGAAAAAAATACGAAATAATTTAGCCAAATAATTATATCATTTATGTCAATATTTGTTTCTATTGGATACTTATTTGAGTAAAGCTCTATTAGTATTTTTAGAGAAACTACAGTACATTTTCTTAAAGAGAAAGAAAATTTATTGTATCACCATTTCTCTTTTCCTTCTTATAAAATAATAATTCAATTTGAAGTGTGTGATTTCTCTGACTTACTGTATCTTCTTGTTACTTGTCTCGTCTCAGTTTTTGGGACAAAGAAACTGCATCGTTCTCAAGACAGAGAAAGCAGTAAAATGGGGAAGAGAACAATGCTTTTAAGTCCTTCGTGAAGAACATCACTGGATCCATAGTTAGTGAAATAAGTCGAGAAATAATGCCTCCATAAAGTTGTATCGGAGGCGTTCATTCGATTGTGTCGTAAGCTGCATGCTACCGCGAGCATCCAGCGTAAATCCATAAACCACCAAGGACATGTACTACACTGACTGGTAGACGTGAAGTAAGTTTCTTCTTCAAATGAGTTATGTGCTCAATAATATTCGAGATAGATCACTGTTAACCAGAATTTCATACAAAATAATAGGAAATGCCCACTGAAGTTAGTTCCTATCTGATTTTATAAAGGGAATGGTATGGGAATTACAGTGTATCCAAAGTAAAATCTTAATTTTTTTAAAAAGTTCAAACCCCAACTTCAGAAACAACACAAGTGCCACGGTTCAAATGAGTATTATAGTTCATTGTAATGTCTCTAAAAACCAACGTGTCATGGTAGCTAATCTGTAACTTCAGTAAAATAAACGCAATTTTTTTAAACCAGCTTTTACATAAATCGTGCTATACTAAGAAGTAAAACAAGTTGTTCGGTATAATTCAAAATCAAAAAAGTTGATAAAAGGAATAAGAAAATTTTAAAAGTTTAAGACCTAAAGCGTCATAATTACTAATACTACATTAAAACTTCGGAAAAAACCTCTGTAAAATCGGAAACTTGAAAGTGACCTAAAAATTAATCAGCAGATTTGAAACATGCAAACGAAGCAAGTTAAATAAAAACTTGTAAAAATACTTATTCGAAAGTTTGTATTCATCAGAACATTTATTTTCTCTAGTATGTGTGTGTGATACTTATCCTCAATAATATGCGAACAAGAAAGAGTACATGTGTTTGCGGAGAAATGTCGCCTAAAGTACTGAACTAATCATGAATATATTCCACAGAGTGGTAGCTTGAAACCCAGAAATGTTTATAGGATGTAAAATATTGTTATATATTTAGCATACTGTATGCTCTACTTAAATTATCTATAATGTAAGGTGTTATCTTCATAGACTTTTCAAAATAGAGTGAAACATATTGAAGATGGGGACTTGGAATTTTGATAGAATATTATTTAATTTTGTGGATGCTCACTAGAATATTTTTTTTTTTTGAAAATCCTATCTTAACGAAGTAAATTAGTGATAAATGTAAAATTTTTAAAATTTCTATATATAACATGAATTAATTTACATACATATAATCTCGGTTTTTGTTTCTAAACATCGTCAATTCAGATATTTGAAAACATACTGTATTTCTCGATACTTTATTCTTAAATGTGACAAAAATGGTAAAAGAAACTTATTGTCCTCGCTAACACCCCACTTCCACCGTTTTTATATTAATGGTCCTCCGGGCACTCCCATGATTATAACACGAATCCCAAATTGTCCCATTTCCAACCAGGATTTTCATTTCTTTCAACATTTGAATTTCAGTATTTTCTGAAATACAAAGAATTTTTTGCAGATTTTTTTACAATGTAAAAGTCAAAACCTCCAGAAGCGAAATGAATGATTTTTGGGAATTTAAGAAAGAGAATGTTTGTATGAATATCATCAACTAATGCCGTTGGCATTCATCTAGTCAATTTTGAATATATTCAAGTTACTCTTATAGCATCATCTTATACATATATTCCTCTTATAGCATCATCACCACTCAACACTTTGTTGGAAAAAAGTAATTTTTGATCGTGTTTCATCAGATCTGAGTGTTAAATAAATTTTTAGTCGTAACGAAAGTTTATTTCATGTTCGTAAATGGTTTGGAGAGGCATTGTTAGCGTAACGTCCCGGGTTATACGTAACTCCTGGAAGCATTTCTAACAATCCAGGGTATTCGTGGACAGCGATAGGGATCCATCCTGCTATCTCCCAGATGTGATACACTCGAGAGTAGCAAATTTCCGGCAGCCCCCGGCAGAGTGCAGTCACGAAGTTGTTAGAGACGAGAGAACCCCTCAATTTCAAGAGTTTAGGAGGGCGAAATCTGTTGCATAAGCAAGGAAAAGGATGGCGATTTGGGTAAATGGAAGTAATGCTAAAACGACTATCGGGTAGAACTCAATGTTCGTGTTGCAATATTGCTCAAATAGAAGGAAATGGTTTGCCTCGCGTTTTCCGATCCCTTTTATTGTTTTTTGACAATAAATTTATTACTGCTTCCTACTGATTTATGTAGTTCAGCGCTTACTATTCCGCAGCATTAACGTTAGAGGAGAAGAAGACAAACAAAAATTTCTTAATTTAAGATTTTATTTTTTATCTTATTTGCTTCTTAAACATACAATTCTAACTTCTATAATCAGAAAAGTTATCATTCTAAGTCCATAATCGAAATGTAATATTTTTTTAATGAAACGAACTTTATTTCAAAAATTAATGGCAAGCTAAGAGGTGGATGTGCATAAAGCACATTTTGGGACGTAATAATAATAAATTTATTGTCAAAAAAGCAGTACAAACTGCAGCGGAGGACAATAAATTAATTTACTCTCCGGAAGCAAGCAAGGGACCATCCCATCAATTCCGATCAAGGGTCCTAAGGCAGAGGCGGATTCAAAATATTTCAGCAAACGTTCCTAGATAAGATAAAAAGTATTTTTATTTATTTAATTAACTCTCTGAGTTCAAGTTTTAATTAACGTTCTTTTCATAAACGTGTCTGAATTAGACAAAGTATGGATCAACTTCAGTTCAGTTTCATGAATGTATTCAAAATCTCTTCACATAAAGGATATTAAGAGTTGAATTAAATGTGTAAAAAATATAAACAGAAAACATACGAATGATTCAAGTCCCTAAATATAATCTAATACAGTTTTATTGCTTTGAAGGAGTAATTCATTACAAAATTACTCATAAAAATAGCCTATTATTTTAAAGTATAAAGATACATTTTAGTTTTCAACTGGGACTTTAAAGGTTAACATAATTTCAAAGTAAAGTATACTATGGTGGTTCGTATTCATACTATGGTGGAATAATTTTATGAAAAATGAATTTTTGAAAATTCGTTATGAATTGTATTCGAATTCTTGTTAACTAATCGCTTTCATTGTAACAATTTTTTTTTTCGCTAAAATTCTCTCAAATCAATGTGTCGTGATTTCGTAGGTGGCTGGTCCTTCGGCACCCAGAAGTTCAAGACGATGTCGGCCACTCGGTACTCGCGCCAAACTTTCATCTACAGCGCCATCCCCTTCCTCCGCCAACGTGGATTCGACGGACTGGACATTGATTGGGAGTACCCCAAGGGCTCTGACGACAAGAAGAACTTTGTCCTTCTCCTCAAGGGTAAGTGAATGGCATTTCAAAGATTGCATGTTGCAAAACTGGAACTCATTGCTGATTCATTCATCAGTTGCGTTCTAATAGATTAGTTTTGCGTGAAGAAATGAGACCAAAAACGTTTTAAAATACGTTACATTTCGTAAATACTAGGACTGTATCGCACGGAAAATTAAATTAACCAATACTCGGTATGAAAATATGAATGTTTACTCTCGTGTAGTAGGACAAGTTTCTTTACCTAGATAAATAATATGGCAGATACTTATTTCTCCCATATCTTCTAGTCGTAGACAAGTTTTACTCGGTTTGATTTTAACCATTAACAGTGTAAACAGGACAACAGAACAGTTACGAATAAAATATGATAATAAGCAATGGAGCAAATTCCCTCCGAATGTTGTTAATTATTTACCGGACTCTTTCATTTGTCAGGATTAAAGTAGTCAACTCACATTCGTTCCAAGTAAATGAGTCAAGTGACGTCATTTCTTGGTGTAATATTTAAGTTTTGTCATCTCGGTAGGAAAAGGTTAAAGATGAATTAATAGGAAATCACCTACAAATCTTGTAGAGCTTTATAGTACAATTCTTCATTTGTGTAATTTGCTTCGTCAGTTTACGTAGAAAAGAAACTAAAATATTCTGAGATATTTGCGTATTAAAGTAACTGATGATTTAATATTTTTTGTGATTTAAGAAAAAGAAATATAACAAAATTTAATCATTCACTTGAGTTTATTTGGAAACAGTGTTTTAAGGACAGTAATATCTGTATGAAGTTCCATGCCCCAAACTCCATTGCAAACGCACGAGCGTCTGGTTCTTGTACAAGAAGCAGTAGGAGGAGGAGGAGGAGGAGGCAACGTATTCACGCACAGAGAAATTCGTGTATAACGTCATTGGCTCTTTCCTCATTCTGAGTAGGCGTCCTTACAGAATATTGTTGCATCAAGCTCACGTTTGTAAATGCGTGTAAACACTCTATAGAATAAGGCAAGAATTTCACTTCCTTGATATTTGATGCAGAGAAAATGAATCAAACATGTAACTAATTTGTTCTACAAGAAAATAGAAAAAAGTAAGCACTAATTGATGTAATTAGTTGAAAATTTAGTTAAGTGGTTGGGAAATACAACAGGAAATTTCCAGTGAACAAGTGGTAAGGGAGAGAAAATATAAGTGGAAAATATATAACTAACTCTACTGCAATTAACGTCCATTACATAATGAAAATAAATAAATAAATAAAGATTTACGACCTAATGAGGACGAATAGTATATAAAAGTATATAGTATCGTCCATCATAAGGTCGTAATTATTTATTTATTTGTTTTGATACATAACTAACATTCTTTTATTTACGAATGGTATTTTGAGTAGATTGAAATTTAATTATTTAGATTTTGTTTCAATATCTGGGTAGGGTTTTAAAATCCGTCTGATATTTATCAGTATCAACGACAAATTAATTAATACTAAATAGTGTTATCTACGCTTTGAAAATAGAAAGTGAAATTGGAATGGGAAAATGTAATTCGGATATACTTAATTTCGAAAGTGTTTTAAAGAACCATCATAGACTTCACATGTTCACTGAAAACTAAATTTCTTTGTATTGGTAATGAGGTTTAAAATATAAATCCAAATAAACTTGACCATCAGTATTACACCATTCGAAGACCTCGTACACGCATGAACGCGGAAATGAATGGAATAGCCACGAAATTCTTACCCCACATCCTTGAAACCACAAATATAATGAGCAGATGCGTTCATGTGTTACAAATTAATTATATACTCACGAAACTTGCCTGAATCCTGACGGAAGATTCGAGGTTGCTTTAATTAACATAGCCTTGCTTTGGTAAGAGCGCATAAGATATTTAATATTTCCTAAGTTTATCTGATGCGTTTGAATTTCATTTGAAAAGAATTAGTTCATAAACATTCTCCGTACGGAATAAGTGAAATAAAGTGCAAAATATAATTTAAACACTTATATAGTTATGTGTAATATAATTTTTGTTGTTTTGTAATAACGAATAAACGTAGACGAGGAAAATGAAGATAAACTTAAAATTATGCAAAACTTTGATCGTATTAAATTTTTGAAGTACATAGAATTTCATTTTTGTATTTCATGTTTCTTATTCAAATATAATTGAATTATTTCACAACCCATTCAGAATACTTCAGAACAATATAATAATATACGAGATTAGTGTTGTATATTATGGTATGATTAAAGTTTTCCCAAATTAAAATATAATGTGACCACATGACGGAAGTTATATTAGTGTAATGATGTATATTGAAACAAAATTGACAAATTAAATTCTGGTTTTCTACTCGGATTATATATAAAACAACGTAAAATTTGGTAGATTAGCAAATTCGAATCAACAGGTTAAATCCTGAGTGAAGTTCATAAGAATGCCATCAATAAAATCTCTAGTAAATTATCCTCATTTAGATGACAAGCACTGAAACATAACATGAACTTAACACATTCACTTAGCAATCATTTACAGCGCGAAGAGCAGATGTAGTACGAGAGCCTCATCAGCGTTATGCAAGGAGCTTGAAGCGAACGCGGAAGTGTGGGTGGTGAACATCGCACTATCAACGGTTTCTCTCTGTGTTTGCTTCTCGTAAAACGGGGTTTTGAGTAAAGAAAACTTGCCTCACACTTGTTAGATTTTTTTAGAGACTATGCTACCGAGATTAATCCATTTGAAAACAGAGGCATTTTTTATGACATAATCTTGTCTCAAAATTTAATCGACGTTTTGAAAAACAAAAACAATGGAAGCAAAAAGGTACCTGAAACTCCTATTGTCGTAATGAACAATTACCATTAAAACTATTTCAGAGGTTACACATTCAGAGCGTTGATCCGGCTCGTCGAAATATATGATTGGGTATGATAATAAATTTTGATATGGTAGTAAATTATTATGAATTTGCTTCATATTTTATATAAGATATTTCCTTTATTTGCCACAAGGTAGTATATTATGAGGTACGGTTCCCAGTAGAAGTATGGCATCGCTCTCACCTTTTTCGTCCATATTTATGTATATCCTTACACTAAATTCAGTAAATAATAGACATGGTACTCGCACAAATTCCATTCATAATTAATGCTACAAGGGCTGAGTACGTGAAAACTAATTATTCGTGTGCTAGAATCATTTTTATATGGAAAGACTACAAATGGCTTAATCTGATTTTTCCCTTGGTCATGCATTTGGTTAACAAATGGTAATGATATATCCAGATATTTTTCGAACTTTTAGAGAGAGGGTTGAGTATATCTTTCATCCAATAGATTTTGTTTCGTTCGAACATTACTCTAGATTCCTAGCTCTATTTGATTCATTTTTTAAATAAAATACTTTCAGAAAAATTGTTTATTTCATCACAATTTCAACGCTCAACGTTCCGTTAGCTAGAGTTATATCTGGGCGTCTCTCAGTTATTATTTAACAGATATACTTTATTATGATGACAGTTTTCATAAGTGTTTCCAAAGGAAATGATTTAAGATTTTTAAGAGTCCTTACGTTTTATGCACCTGAAGATGATTGTTCGTGTGTGTTTTTAAAAGAGTTTTGTTTTTAACTGTTTAGACGTTTTGTGCTTCTGAAGAAAACGATGCACATGATCGAAAAGTTTTGCATTGAAGACATTATATCCGTCAGAGCGTCTAGGCTAAAGTGAGTCCCCCTATACGTTTCAAATAATAGTTTGATCCATTCCCTATCCTGTGGCGATGTATTTTTGTACCCTTATGGCATAAAATTTTGAATTATTTGGCTTAAAATTACTGAGGACTTATAGGAAGAAGATTTCGCGGAATTGCGTTTCTTAATATATATTCTAACTAACTTTTTAGCTTAACACTGAAAAATTCCAACCAAAGCAAAGAAAATGTAAATTGGAACGCAATGACAGCATTTTCATACCTTACGGGGCATTTACAAGAACAATTCACCAAAAACTGCGGAAAATGCTGTTCTAACCAAAATGGCAGCTGCATCATCAGTCAAGACAATGCTACCCCACATAGAAACAGTCAAACGACAATCTAAACTTGCTATCAAGTTTTCAAATAGTACTCACCCAATAGTATAAATCAGTACAGTGAATTATTAATTAATTAGAACTTCTTTGGTAAATATTTCCAAGTTTCATGAATAGTTGAAAACTTGACTTCAGTGGAAGCGGACGTAATACCGTAAACTGTGATGAAAGAAACAAATAGTCTAAAAGTGACGAAGTATTTTATTTATTTATTTATTTTATTTATTCAGAAGAAATATTCTTTCAAAGACTCATTAGTTACTCTCTGTGTACAAAAAATGGACTCGTAATTGCAGAGCTTCGTGAAGCTTTCGAAGCGGAAGCTCAAGAAGTGAAGAAGCCTCGTCTGTTGCTGACTGCTGCGGTGCCTGTGGGGCCAGACAACGTGCGCGGAGGTTACGATGTTCCAGCTGTGGCTTCTTATCTCGACTTCATCAATCTCATGGCGTACGATTTCCATGGCAAATGGGAACGAGAGACCGGACACAACGCGCCTCTGTACGCACCTTCCTCTGACAGCGAATGGCGCAAGCAACTCAGTGTGGACCATGCTGCTGCCATGTGGGTGAAATTGGGAGCGCCCAAGGAAGTAAGTATAGTTCATCTCTACCACATAATTGAGCTCCTAAAGGTTGTATCCTGTCGTGTAATGAGTAGGGACGTATTATTTAAAGTTTTTGCCACAAAACGTTTGTAAAAAAATATCAATGAATATCTGAGTAGAGAAGACGAAATATTGAATAATACACTATGAAATATATCTATAATACATTTATAATGTTCGGCTTAAATTAATAAAATGTAACCAAGAAAATACAATGTTTTTATTATTATTCTCACTTTTGGTCATTGATCTGCCGTCGTCTAAGAATATCATTCTGATTCATTCAGAACTATTCTCAATAAGACAGTCACGCAAATATATATTTGAGATAAATAGCTTGATTAACAAAATGGATGTACGAGTATTCGCAAAATGAAGTAGATGAAGGTGCATGAGCTGAAGTGGGGTATGTGCCACGTGTTTGCAGAAACTGGTGATCGGAATGCCAACCTACGGACGCACCTTCACGCTCAGCAACCCTGCCAACAGCTTCAGGGTGAACGCCCCTGCGAGTGGTGGAGGCAAGGCGGGTGAATACACCAAAGAGGGTGGTTTCCTCGCTTACTACGAGGTGAGTTAATGACTAGAACATGTTATGGCACTAATATCTCATCTCAATTCTGTTCCCATTCCCCATTTATATTCAATCTAAAAGTTGTTTTCACAAATGCTAATACATTCCATTAAGTACTCTTAAATTGTATATTTCTAATATGTTGGTTTCTAATTTGAAAACTCGTATTTAAGTAAACAATAATTTTTCTTATTCAAGACTTAACGTATAATGACACAATCCTGTGGTCACGTAGTCATTGTAATGGATGTAACATTTCTGTATTACTATGGTATATTTACTAGTAATTACAAGTGAATCATTGAATTAGTTATTTCTTTCACTTTTACCATTATTTTATCTTAAAATTATATGATAATTAATAAAAAGAAAGATTCACAAAATGAGAAAAAATTGTTCAGAAATCAGGGGGGTGCACCCACTCTTGGCGCCTAACTTCTTTTTAGGAAAGATCTTTGAATTCTTGCACCTCACAAATTGTTTATTTCAAATCCAAGAATAAAATCTAAATTGAAACAAATCGTAAAAGAAAAAAAATAATCGTTGTAAATTTCTCCAATCACACAAAATAATTATACATTTTTTTAATCCTTTTCCTTCTTATAATGGAATATTCTACTAAATCAGTTCTGAAAATTGCTTGCTTGCTGGATTCATCCTTGTATATGTTTATTTAATTTATTACAAAATTATCCAAAAATAAATCTTTGAGAAAATTTTAATGGCTCTTCTCATCATATTCATTAATTTGTTCAAATCATGAAGTACAATCAAGATGTTGTCAGGAACCTTGAGGACAACTGCACCTCGCGTATAACCAGTTAAATAGCTAAGTACGCCTTATCATTACTGCACATTACATTTTTATTGTTCCAGTAAAGTGTGATACAATTAGAATGCAGCTGACAAAATCATCAAACGAGAGGAAAAACCTTGAATTTAATTTGTATGTTTAGTTCCACGTGACTGATGAGATTTTTCTAGATTAATTTGGTTGTAGAAAAAACGCTAAAGAGGCTATTACTCGAGGAAAATATTTATTATAAATTTTGTGTAAACTTAATTAATTTAAGTACACGTTAGTGCATATCGATAGTAACTGAAAGAGATACGAAGGTATATTGTGTGCTGGTGTATAGTTACCCTCGATAATAGGAGAGTAATAATAGGAACAAAGAAAGAGGATCAGATCCAAGGTTACTGTGATTTATCAATATTATTCCTTATTAATATTGTGCTCATACTTTAATTGGTGAAATTTAAGAAATATATTTTCATAAAATACATTGGAAATATAAAATATGACAATTTTAACCATTCTGTTAATAAAAGTATTCCTCAACCATAGTTTCTATTTTTGTCGCTTATTACTCGGATGTAAGAGAAGTGAAAGCAAATACAAACACGAGCGAAAACCCGTCATACAGAAATAATTTTTCGATTGTAGTGTAGAAATGAGCACGACGCAACTGGTAGGAGATTTGAAAAGGGTATTATTATTTTGAAAAGTTATATTAGTTATGAAATATATTAGCTTTGAATTTTATTATATTAGTTTTGAAAGGATGTTATTATTTTGTGAGGAAATCACGTGATCTACACATATCCAACAAAGATGTCATTTTTATACATGAAAGATATGATTTATCATAAACTAGATTGAATAATACTGACATAATTTATTAGTGATTAGGGAGAAAAATATGTTACTGTAAATAAAAAAAAGTAGTGTTTTTCAGAGCTACTAAAATTACGTACATTACATTCTTATAAATGTGATATCTCTTCTTATACAGGTGTGTGAGATGCTGCGTAATGGAGCATCGTACGTGTGGGATGATGAAATGAAAGTACCGTACGCCGTGCAAGGAGATCAATGGGTAGGTTTTGATGACGAACGCTCCATCCGGAACAAGATGAAGTGGCTGAAGGAGCAAGGCTTTGCTGGAGCCATGGTGTGGACTGTGGACATGGACGACTTCACTGGACAAGTGTGTGGCTCGGGAGTCAAGTATCCCCTTATTGGCGCCATGAGGTGAGTAACGTAGGATTAGATAATGTTTCCAAACTCTTGCATTCTATGAATACTGAAATAGTTTGAAGTATTTATTACAATAGAAACATGAAAACTATAATAGGATATATTATTTATCCAAAATAGTTTCAATCTGTAATAGTCATCATTTTGAGAATGTCATAAGATGTCACTTATTCTAGGATTCGTTATTTGGAGCTTGAAATTTTTATGTAGTTTTGTGGCTTGACATTTGCACTAATCTCCTACTGGAGTAGCTATAATTGAATACACGGAGAGTGAAAGATGTGTTTACCCTTTGTACCTCGGGTAGTAAGATCAGTATTCGTTAGTGACGAGTACGTCCACTAACGAGTATTACAAATATTAGAGCCCTTTTCTTAATTTCTTAATGATTATATCTGAATGTAAATGATATCCATATATTAATGGAAGAACTTGTAATATTACATGTTGTAAATTGCTGGCGTTTCTTAACGAGTGTAGTAATCGATATCGGCACAGTCGAACAAGATACTTGCAAACTGTAAAAAGCATGAATGAGTGTAGTATGAAACAGTGTAATTAGTTTGCCAAGCTTCTATTCCTTAGTATGTAAGCCACGGGTTGCAGCGGTTTCTTTAACATCTCAAACTCTTCACTTGCGGAGATCTTACCAATTCAATATCTATTAAAATTTGTGTCAATTACAGCCAGTTGCAGAGGATAAACGACGATACACATGATAGTCCACGTTTTATTTTTATAATCGTGAATAAATGTAGTAATGAATAACATAAGAATGGATATTATTGAAATGTATTCTAAACCGTGAGTTTTCTTAATATATTTTAATGGCAATAATAGTTTTGAATAATGGAGAAAACAATTTTGAACACCTTTGTGTTTTAGGATCAATGTATAGATTAATCAAAACTAATCACTTTGGTTAACACTCATCATCTAACACATTAATTAATCTACAAATTAATCCTTTATAAATATGCTGTCACTATATATTTTTATATCACTGTGCAAATGTATCTAGGGAGGAGCTCCGAGGTATTTCCCGAGGCAAGGACGCGAAGGATGTGGATTGGACCAAGGTTGCCAACACCATCCGCGTGGAAACCATAACTAAGCCTTCTGCAATCAAGATCAGCGTGAGTGAAGTGCTGCAGGCGGCCAAGAGACCCAAACAACCTGTCGTGGCTGCCACCGCTTTGCAAACGCTCGAGGATCTTAACTGTGAGCATTCATTTCAATTATGAAGTTCTCGTTTGTATGAAATATTTATTGTATTTCCTGACATTTTCTTACAAATACAAAAAATGGATCATTAAATTGGTTTTGGGAAGTGAAATTTAATCAAATGATAGTGTAGTGAAAATAATAGTAATAATAATAATCATCATCATCTTAAAAAATATCTAAAATACGAATAACAAAATATCTTTTATTGTAGAAAATGTTAAAGGTGTGCAGTGTTTTGTTTGAAGAAAGTTATGGCTTATATTTATTGAGACGAAAGTGATTTGTTTAATTATAAAAATAAATCCTCAAATAGTACATTTCACCCTCTCACTCACTTTAACAGTTTTGACGAATTGCAGTTTAAGGATTTTTTCCTTAACATTTTCTCCCTCGGAACCTTCCTATGTTAAATATTTAAAGTTGTATTGTGACCAAATGTGAGACCAATCAGTAATACCCGCTTGGATCATGCGTGTATCTCTTTTAAGTAGTTATTAATTTTGTTCCATAATAATCAGTTTCGTTATAGACTCCGTAGCTTTCTCAGAGTAGAGAGTTCGAGTACCAGCATTTAACTGAAGACGTCTGTGCCCCATTTGAATCCGTAACCTCAAAAATTACTATTTATGTTTGTGAAACAAAATCATGCTCTAATTTCATTGAATTACTCATCCAAACCATACTGTATTAAGAAATCCATTTCGTAAAATTCTATTTTTTAAATGGTGTGATTTGTTCGTAAAAATGTAATAGATTATTTAAATTAGCAGCACAACTTGATTTGTTGAAGTATAAAGCCTTCTTGAGTTTTATTTCGTTCCGGATTATAAGAGAGAGGCGTAGATACTCAAAATCACAAGATAATGATAAACGAAAGTGTGCATGATTTTCTCTTTAACTTCATGAAAACAAGATAACGTCTTTGACAAAATGTACATTGGTCATACATGTGTAGTTAATAATTAAGTTTACCAAAAAGTAGAAAAAAAGGAAATAACTTGAAGCATTTTAAGATAACGTTATTTAAAATAACACATTTTAAAATGGTGTTGGAGACAAGAAAGGCGACTTCCCAGAATAAGCGTTTCATATACTTCAGAACTGAGCGACCCTGACATAAAAGACCTGACCCTAGATCACGTCAGCGCTGTAGTGTTTACTACGAAATGTCAAGATACTTGAGAACAATGCATCCTTCAATCAATTGCAGCAGATGGCTTTATCTAGTTTACAAACTTTACTTCCAGCAAAGCATTACTTCGATCTTTTTGATTGTAAAATATTTTGAAGTTGTTTTAATTGTTTTTAGAGGAGTGTACAGAAGGTAACAGAAAGAGATAAACCTAAAAAAATATTCAGTGTATCATTAACAATATATGAATTTTTATTCCTGAGAAATTTAGAAATATCAAAATGTAGTAAACATGTGAAACATTGCTATTTTCCTACGAAAAATTGTTTATTTCCTATATTCATTGTTAATGTTAACCTGTTAATTAAAATACATTTCGAAAGAAACGACTATAAACAGTATTTCCGTATCGAATAAAGTTTGTTGAGACGCGATTCATATGAAATAAGGTAATTTCGAGTCGGCGCTTGATATGAGTTCTCGAATTGTCGACGAACATTTGCATAAATATTGTTTATAACTATGTACCAGTAATATTCATTACTTGGATCATTAATATAATAGTTATTCACGCCCCCTATACTGCTTAGGATACAAGATTTCTTTGTATTCGTGACGTTAAAGTTCAATCTTGCAGAGTTGTCACCTAACTTTCTTCATACCATGTAATTTGTGTCAGGTCTTCATCCCGGTGCGCACAGCCTTATTGCGCAGAGGAAATGGCAGTCGTATGTGCAGTCCTCATAAACCGAAGATGTCGTGTCGTTAAGAGTGTGCTTAATATGTTTATTTGTACCACACTCGCCTTGATCTTTCCCACAGCTTCTTCCATAGCCAACACATTTACCAAGCAGAGCCATTCTGGCATATTTATGATTTTTATTTTTCACAATGCTTGCTTTGACTTGATCTTAACTTAAAATAATTGGTAATATAATGACGTGTCGAAATTTTTACTTCGAAAGTTTAGTAACAATTTTTTCACTTGTGTTTTATAGAAATCAAATATGGTTTTTTCATTCACGCCATATTTTTTGACTTTTTACTGAGTTGAAGGTATTCTACTAATTTGTTAACACAACAACAGGTATTTATTAATAAAAAGGAATTTATTTTTTCCAAATTATTGAAAATAGAAACATTAAATATTCCGTATTTAATCATTATTTTGTTTAATTGGAGCTCGAAGATAAACATGTACCCACAGAAGTAAAAGACATTGTCAACAGTGATGATGACCTTTAGACAAGTTCTAACGCGACTTTCTCCTTCAGAGATATTCATCAACCATTGACCCCAGCTTAAAACGAGCTGTTGAAACGAGCATTGAATTTATGTAGTAATTCCTGGAACGATGAGAAGAAACGGATACATGTGATTCCCGAAAGTCCCATGGAGGATTCCTATCAAGATCCAAGACAGATTACATCCTGGTCGTCCTTAGAGAAATGTTGTCCGATCAGTGAGTAGGAATATCGAAATCTGTTCTCCCCTGTTTACAAAAGAGAAGCCGGAACCGGACTCTTAGGAGTCATTTGTGTCTCCATCAGAGGTTTCTCCAGGTTTTAATCGTAGACAATTCAATGGTTTCTTCCTATGTTGTGATCACGCCAAATCTTATTATGTGTAGTATAGCTAATAAAGAAAATGCTATTATTTTAAAAAAATACTAAATTGAACAAAATTATTTTCATGATACACTGAGAATATATTCCAAACTTATTTTCTGAAAAACATTTCAAAATTATTCGTTTCGTTACGCAGTTTCTATTATTGTTCTTCGCGAAGGAATGTCAGATCTGTTCGGAATAAATCGAGGGGGCGGTTGTAGTAAGGAGTAGCTATCCCCGAAGGTCAATTCACTGGTTTCACGTCCATGAAAGGAGGTTACAGCTACAGTCTACGCCTTACGTAGAAGTCAAGACTCTTGTAGCAAAGTTTTCTCTACGACTTTCTTCCCGCGACTAATCGATCGATTTATGTGAGAAGTCTCCAGGGGCTAAACGCGAGAAGTGGAGCGTCGGAGACGTGATCGAAGAGCGAAGACTGAATCAACGCAATGGATGAGAGAAATCAGAGCACATGTCGACGCGTTAGTTCCAAGTTGGTGATATCGCATGCCGCTATTATTTACGTTTCATGCTCTACGGATTTTCAAGTGAAGTGGGTTACTAGTCTTACAAGACACGAAGAAACTCGAAGAGAAGATTATTAAACACTATGAAAGGATTTAATTATTTTGATGAAAGTCTTGAAATTATATTGAAAAGCATCTTTTTATTCTGACCGTAACATTATTTCACGTGGTTTAACTCCGACATTCGATTTTTTTAATTAAAGATGATTAGAAAGCAACAGTGAAAAACGTCTTAAATTTCATTATGAAATGAGATATATTGCATAACAAAAATAATATTATCTTTATTCATTGCTTTATGTACCTCAAAATAGCTTACTTTCTTTCAGTTTGAATTGATATTAAATTACCGATTACTTTTATACATAAGTCAGTACCTTTATTTTCAACGAATTTATATAATTTATACTTCTCATATGATTAATACCTAAAAGTACGTTAATTCACTATTTGCTATTATGGTGCTATTTCTTCGTGCAAAACAGTAATTTAGTATTATATCATAGTCAATATTTGAATTATTACATGAAAAATTTCGCCGAACTTTGAACAAAGAATGAAGTGGTGTAGAATACTATATACAATCTGAAGTAAAGTAAATTTTCTTAATCACTGGGAGTTCGAGAACAATGTCTCCGCTGCCACCGAATCGGTCTTTTACATAACGGTCAAGAAGAGAAAGTTGGTTGCTTTGCTATGTTTACTTGGAGTTGTTTCACCTCAAAACTGGAAAACTGTTCGGCCACCCTTTTATTGTAATGATTCATTAAAATGAAAATTGATGAGTACCTATCATATATTATTAAATGTATATTCTGAAAGACAGTAAAAAAAATTTACAACACGTTAACATTAGTTTCAAGAAGAAATAACATTTTTGTACCAAGTATGTCATTAAAGTTCCTTCAGACTTTCCCTTATTCGGTCGCAACTTAATTTTCTCGAATATTTTTCAATAAAAAACACGAGAGAGATAGTCTAAGTGATATGAGTGAAATAACATACGTTACGCATCAAATACTGGTATGTTATTAAAAAATTTACGCAATACATCAGGGTAAGCGGAAGACCTCAAAATGTGAAGATATTTTTTTAAATAAAAAAAATATAAATCTGAAATTTTTTCAGAGTAAGTCAGCATAAATATAACAATGTTTCTTAAAGATACTTATACTACTTGGGCTGTAGTGATTTCACTTTCATCTTCTAAAAGGTGTTGTTTTCTAAATCTATGTCCCTAGAAAACACAGCACTTGATGTAAAGTAGAGATGCCAGATTACAGAGCTAGTTCACTCTTTTAATGCGATATAAATTAACATGTCAACTCTAATGCATACTCGAGTGTTCATAATTAGTTCGTTAAATTTGACTGAGAAATGACGATGTGTTACGCAGGGAAATCGAATAAGAAACCGCTTGAGACAAGAACTTGCGTGGTAGTTTAATCCGTCGAGGCGACACAACCATTGCTAGAGAGTCTTGGGCGCCGGCGACCCGGTTCCGCGGTTCGTTGCCCGCCAGTGAAGGGCGACTTTGCAACTACTGCTTCTTGCGCAACAGTCTCGTGGCTGCCGCTGGCATCAGTACCTCCATCACCATATTCACTTTTTTATCTATCTTATCACTATTATCACCAAACCACTACGTTTTTTCACTGTTAACTCTTCGAATTAAAAGAAGAACTGAACTTAAACAGAAATTAGTGTTGAGAATATCACAGAAATTTAATGCTAGAACCACTACGATGACTCTAAAACAAAGCAATAATTTCTATAAAAATGCACAGGGTTTTCCAAGTGAAGTCTGGGAAACCCTTCTTTGTACTTGCAATATTACTCCTCCTGCTTACGCAATTATCTTATGAGAACTTTTAACTTTTTAAAAATTGGTTATATATATATATATATATATATATATATATATATNTCTTTTTTTGTGGATCTTAATATACAAACTATATTGTTGGTTAAATTTGTTTAAAGTTCGCATAAAGCGTCACATTTTTTCCAAAAAAGAAAACATTTATGCATAAGAAACATAAATTGACGGTAATTTTAAACTTTTTCTCAAGTGTTAAACGAATTCCTGAAATTGAAAGGTTTGAGGCGTTATACAGTACATTTCGACATTGCAAGTATACTATTACAGTGAAACATCAAAAGATCTTTGCGTGATTCTTTACATTTCATGAGCTCTACAAGGTTAAGGTCCAACATATTATAATATTTGGGTAATTGGCAGCAGTACGATGAAGCATGCTTCATGGCGCAATTCCCTGACCGTGAGTGATTACCTGACTATACTAGTCATGCGAGATTTTGTATGCACGATAAACACAAAACCTAAATATTTATAACCTTGCCTATCCAGTTTTCATGTAAAAAATCATGTCCTCATCTCTGATGTAATACCTCGGAGGCGAATGTAATTCTCATTTATACAATGATTTATACTATTTTCTAGATATCATAATTAGAGTTGTATTTATTTTAGTTTTTCTAATCTAAAAGGTACACGTAATTCGTGACTGTTCGTGACTGACTCATATTATAATAGGATGTGACACAATTTATGATAATACCAAACATGTTTCGACCTAATTTGCACATTTTTTTTCTTGGATTAAAATATATTTAAATATGTAAAGGGATACAAATAATTACACAGTTATCATGTGGAATAAATATTATTAACAATATTTAAAATATCAATAGCATAGAATAAATCTAATTCCCAAAATGCAATATATGTATTTTTTTTCGTTCTTAATGACATTAGGTTTTAACCTGTACCATAGATATAATCTAATAACAGTAGTAAAATGTCTCGTATTTGTTAGTTTCATAAATAAAAGAAAATTTTAAGTTTCATTTCTCTTAGAAGGTGCTGCATTAAATCTTCTTTGAATCCCTAAAGTAATAGAAAATTGTGAACTGTAAGGCTTAATCATATGTTTCATGGTGCAGCCCGACCAGCGCAGGTGTTCTGCTACATGACAAGTTGGTCGCAGAAACGCCCTGGAGCCGGTCGCTTCACCCCTGACAACGTGGACCCCACACTCTGCACGCACGTCATTTACGCCTTTGCCACTCTCAAGGATCACAAGCTGGCTCCAGCTGATGACAAGGATGAGAACGCGTACGAACGAGTGGTTGCGTTGCGTGAGAAGAACGCCAACTTAAAGGTGAGGTGTGAAAGAACGAATCTCTAGGTTAAAAAACACAATGTCGCGGGCATTAGACATCCGTTTTATGATAAAGACTGAACTAGCTACTTCTTGACTTGAGAGATAATTAGATCGAGTTTAGTCAAAGAACAAATTTTTGCATCCATTTTTATTAATACACAAGGATTGGATAAATAGTAATTGCAACAACTTTCATTGTAATCGAATGGATGAACTCAGAGTGAGTGAATGGAGAAGACTTATGAGAACTAACCTGTTGCGACATTAAATTGAAAAATGGCTGGGCGAACGATGTGAAGGACCCTTTTCTCGCAACGTGTGGATGATACAATTAGTAAATACTACAGGAGTACTGACAATTAAAATATCTCCGACCAAAGGAAGGAACCTTTTTGAGATTGAGTGAACCGCTACATCTCTCAAATATTGTAGCTAATCGCTTGAAAGGTACGATTGACGAAAGTAACGTCTTTCACAAATGTTACAAAAGATGGGGGAAAATCATTATCACATTAAAGGATTTTAAGTAAATTTGCATCGGACAACTAAGTGATTTGAAAATTAGAGACGTGTTACTGTTATTTTTATATCACCCTTGTTCTTGCTAAAAGATGAAATCGAATGATTGAATATTATCTTTATAATTTAAAATCTTTGAAAATTTATAATTGCATCCATTAATTCTAATTTAAACATTTAATCTTTAATTCCACTACATTTTTATGATATTAAGAAACAAGTAATATGCTTCAGCATTCCATCTCGTTAAAATTCATATAATTGAAAAACTGTATTTTTTTAAATTAAATTAAATTAAATTATTTCAATTAATGGCGTAATTTAATATATGTGAAACTCCATAATTCAGCAAATTAGTGTAGTACTATTTTGTGATATGAGTACAATATGAGTGGAGTTACTGGATCCCGTGACAATTGTCCGATTTTTGCGCTTTGAAACGGCAATCCTGAAACCTTTCAGAAATAAAGATATTTCATTTATTCACTGAAACGGATTTTGAGACAAGTTGTTCTTAGTTAATTGTATAGTTTACTCCCATGAACTGAATAAAATCACATTATTTAAACGAAACCATGTCTTGTGAAATATTACTATTCCATTAATATAAATTTTATACTACCTATCATATTATATAAACTTTCAAACACTCAGGTTTATAATAACCGAATGTTGTTTCAATGTAAGAACGAATTTTGGGTTGGAGTATAAAGACGAGATACATAACTGCTAGAAGAGTCACATATTCAATAGGAAAAGTAGTCGTTCTTAGCTTTCTAGCTGTTCTTAATACCATTTAATGATTAGGGATGGGATGCAATAATTTGATAATTTTATTAAAATATATCATAATTATAAAAATGACACATTGCCTGATATAATATTTTTCTCTATTTTGTAATTTCCGAAAATCTTTTTTACTCTACATCTTGGAATGAATTTTAAATGCGTTTCTAAGAGTCTCTATATTCAACAAATTATATTGTACTAAAACAAGAATGAATTTTTTTTAATCAGTCAATAAATGTCACATCATTTTGATCCTCTGCAGTATAGCTTTTTTAATTAGATAAATTATCAAATCTAAATTTTATACAGTTCTGTCTAACCAAAAACAAAAATGATGAACAGAAAATTCATTTTAATAAAAGAGGAGTGATCTTAATATTTACCAAAAACTGTAACTCAATTTATTTATCGTACTAATCGTCTAATACCTAACAGTATCTTATAAGAAAAAGCTGTTTTAATCATTTTGGCCATATCAAATTGTAAACGTATTTTGTATTGTGTTGTTACAGGTTCTTCTGGCTATCGGTGGCTGGGCCTTTGGATCCACTCCATTCAAAGAACTGACTGCTAATGTTTTCCGTATGAACCAGTTCGTGTACGATGCTATCGATCTCCTCCGCGACTTCAAATTCGATGGTCTGGATGTCGACTGGGAATACCCAAGGTGCTTGTCAGAAAATAGAAAATACCTTGTGATACATTATTAGAATATTAGATTGCTGTTTACTATTAACGTGTTATGAGGGAAAATGAAGCGTTAGAAATAATATTAAAATTTATTTTTTGTTACTTTTATTTTATATTTATATTAAAACAAATTTTTTAGAAGCAAGTCTTCAATTCAAAGCATCTTTAAATTACATGTTAAATTATAAGAATTTTTTTAAAACTTTTCCCTAATGTTTTTAACGAACATACATGGACACAACCTCTAGTTTTTCATTCCATATATCTTTATTTCTATAACAATATAATACGTACGCCAGAAAATGGATAATCATATATAT